>AWOL01S0008595.1:1147-114009 GCA_000715115.1 Nicotiana otophora
AGTTAGAGTTCGTGACTCAATATTACCAGTCTTGGGAGGTTGTTTGTAATTATTTCCGCTGTTGGTTTCAATTATCTATTAAAAATTTTTTTGGCTTGAATTGTAATTATAATCGGCTTACTTAGTCTTAGAGACTAAGTGCCATCACGACACCTGTGGTGGGATTTTGGGTCGTGACAGTAAGGATCTCTAGTTATGTTGTGTTGGAAGGCTTATATGGGAGGAGGTGCAGATCTCGGGTTCCCTGGTTTGAGTCGGGTGAGGGTAGGCTCTTGGGAACAGACTTGGTCCAGGATGCATTAGATAAGGTGAAATTAATTCAGGAGCGGCTTCGCACATCGCAGTCTAGGCAGAAGAGCTATGCGGACAGGAAGGTCCGTGATGTATCCTCCATGGTTGGGAGAAGGTGTTGCTGAAGGTATCAACCATGAAGGGTATTATGAGGTTTGGGAAGAAGGGAAAGTTGAGCCCCCGGTTCATTGGGCCTTTTGAGGTGCTTCAGAGGATAGGGGAGGTGGCTTATAAACTTGCCTTGCCACCCAGCTTATCGAGTGTGCACCCAGTGTTTTATATTTCTATGCTCCAGAGGTATATTGGAGATCCATCCCATGTTTTGGACTTCAGCACGGTTCAGTTGGAGGGTGATATGACTTATGATGTGGAGCCGGTGGCTATTTTAGATCGGCAGGTTCGAAGGTTGAGGTCAAAGGACATAACTTCAGTGAAGGTGCAGTGGAGAGGGAAGCCTGTGGAGGAGGCCACCTGGGAGACCGAGTGGGAGATTCAGAGTAGATATCCACACCTATTCGAGATTCCAGGTATGTTTCTAGACCCATTCGAGGACGAACGGTTGTTTAGAAGGGGGAGGATGCAACGATCCGGCCTGTTGTTTCGGGAGTTATAGCCCCATTTTCCCCATTTCTATTTCCTTTATGCTTTTAAGCTATATTATGATATATCAGGTTAGTTGGTTCGGGTCCGGAGTGGTTTCGGAGTGGAATGGAACACTTAGTCTCTAAAGTTGAAGCTTAAGTTTGAAAAAGTCAACTGGATATTGACCTATATGTAAACGATCTCGGATTTAAATTCTTATGGTTCCATTAGATTCGTTAGGTGATTTTGGACTTAGGAGTGCGTCCGTAATGTGATTTGGAGGTCCGGAGTGGAATTAGGCTTGAATTGGCGAAAGTTAGAAATTTAGCAATTTCGGTCGGAAGTGAAAATTTTGATATCGGGGTCGGAATGGAATTTTGGAAGTTGGAGTTGGTTCGTAGTGTCATTTGTGACGTGTGTGCAAATTTTGAGGTCATTCGGACGTGGTTTGCTTGGTTTCGGCATCGGTTGCCAAAATTGGAAATTTAGAAGTCCTTAGGCTTGAATCCGAGGGTAATTTGGTGTTTGGATGTTGTTTTGAGCGATTCGAAGGTTCGACTAAGTTTGTATGTTGATATATGACTTGTTGGTATTTTTGGTTGAGGTCCCGAAGGCCTCGAGGTGAATCCGGGTGGTTAACGGATTTGTCGAAGTTGGAAAATGGAGCTGAAGTTGTTGCTACTGCTATTTCCGCAACCGCGGAAGGAGCAGTCGCAGGTGCGCAAGGGGAGTCCGCAGGAGTGGGCAGTGCTGGGCTATGCAGGATGTGTAGGTGCGAGTTTGAGGTCGCATCTACTAGCCCGCAGGTGCGAAACCTGGGGCGCAGATGCGGAAAGGGGGGATGCTGGGCAGCTTCGTAGAAGCGGAAGGAAAATGCGCATGTGCAATTTCACAGGCGCGGGGCTTTGGGCCGCAGATGCGGAACATGATCTCCTAAGTGAGTTCCGCACCTGCCATGGATTTTCCACAAGTGCGGTGGCGCAAAAGCATGGAATTTGTCCGCAGGTGCGAAAAACCTAGGCATAAACCATAAATAGAACCCTTCGCGAATTTGGTTCATTTCCACCATTTTCAAGTCGGTGTTTGGAGCTTTTGGGGTGATATTTGAAGGGTGATGCAAGGGCTATCAGTGAGATAAGTTTCTTGAGCCCTCATACTCGTATATATGGTGATTTTCCGTTGTTTAATCTTGTAATTAGTGAAAATGAGGGGTTAGGGCTTGGGATTTTTGGAGAGTAATTTAAGGATTTGAAGGACCAAACGACGTCGGATTTTGATGAATTTGATATGGTTAGAATCGTGAGTGAATGGGATTTCTAGTTTTGTAACTTTTGTCAGATTTTGAGAGGTGGGCTCGGGGGGTTGGGTTTGAGCCAATTTCGGATTTTGGCCTAATTTTGTAGCTTTTCTTGTGAAAATCATTCCATTAGCATATATTGATAGTATTGTACTGATTATGAATAGATTCGGAGCATTTGGAGGCCGATTCAAGAGTCAAGAGCATCGCGGGATAGGGATTTGATCGGTTTGAGGTAAGTAACGATTGTAAATCTAGTCCTGAGGGTATGAAACCCCGGATTTTTCTTATTATTTACTATTTTGAGGTGACGCACATGCTAGATGACGGGCATGTGGGCGTGCACCGTTTGGGATTGTGACTTAGTCCATCCCGTAGCAACTGTAAAGTTGCTTATTTTGTTGAAATTATATGATACTTATGAGTTTAGAAATGAGTTTCTGTATTTTGGGCTGAATGCCATATTTGGGCCTTGTGTCAATGTTGTTTGGACACTTAGGGGCCTTTTATTACTATCCTTTCGCTGTTTTCGATTTAAAATCTATACTTAGTCATGGTTATACTTGTTTACTTCATAACTCAGTTTTCCTTACTCTATTTTGATGCATATAAAAGTTTTTTTGGGCTGAGTACCTTGTTTTTACTGTAATGCTCGAGAGGCTTGAGAGGTTTATGACTGAGTGAGGCCGAGGGCCTGATTTATGAGGATATTTATGGGATCGGGCTCCACTCCGCAACATGTTTGATACAGGCCGAGGGACTGAGTGATTTATGCCATGATTTGGCTTGATATAGCGCTTGGGCTGAAGGAGCCCCTCCGGAGTCTGTACACACCCCAGTGAGCGCAGATACCTACTTAGTGCGAGTGCCGAGTACCGAGTGATGAATGACTAGGAGGCATGAGTGATTTTGAGGTATTCCCGAGTGGCATGAGTGATTGTGAGGTATGCCTGAGTGGCCTGAGTGATTATGAGGTATGCCCGAGAGGCATGATTGATTGTGAAGTTTGCCCGAGGGGCTGTATACGAGTGATTATGAGGTATGCCCGAGGGGCTGTTGTTTATAATTTCATCATTTTTGCTAACCTTTGCATTGAGCCTATGTTTGAAACTATTGAAAAATATCTTCAAATGATTTTACTGGAACTGGGTTTTAAACGAGATGATTTGATTCAAACACTGATTTTTAGAGCATGCTGTACTTTACTGAATTTTTGTGGTATGAACTTTATATGCTTATTGCTCGTCACTACTGCTTAGTCTTTATTTACTGTTGTTACTTACTGAGATGGCATACTTACGTTACTCCATGCACCTTGTGTGCAGATCCAGGTGTAGCTAGGCACGGTAGCGGTTGTTGATTTTTTTGGTTGCATATTTTCTCGGGGATAGCAAGGTAGCTGCTTGGCGATCGCAGCCCCTGCTCTTCTCACTCTTATCTTCCTTTAGTTGTATTTAGCTATGTTTCATACTATGTTAGTCTTGATATTGTCAGACAAATTGTAGTAGATGCTCATAACTAGTGACACCCCGATGTCGGGCTTTTCTTTTCCGCACTTTTGTTTTCTTTTGATTTAAACTCATTTAAGAAGGTTTTATGTTAAATAGCCTTGAAATTATCCTTTAAATGAAAATATCGGTTTGTTTTGGAATGAGTCGGCTTGCCTAGTTTCAAGATAGGCACCATCACGACAGGGGTTAGTTTGGGTCGTGATAGATTGGTATCAGAGCCTTGGTTACATAGGTTTCATTTTTCAGCTACAGTTGCTTATGACCATAGAGAGGGTTTCTGGTTCTACCTTTGATGAGGTTGTCGACATTGCTCGACAGATTGAGATGGTTCGTGGTCAGGAAAGGGTTTAGAGGGAGGCCAAGAGGCCTCGTGGACAGGGTGGATTCAGCAGTGCTCCTTTTGGGGGTCAGTTTCAGCATGGTAGAGGTCGTCATTTCAGACAGGCTCAGTCAACTCGGCCATTTCACCGTGGTGCATCATCTGTCCATGGTTCTCACGGTTCTCATCTAGGCCACTCATCACGTAGTGCCCTTCCAGCTTAGAGTTCGTCTCGTGCTCCACCAGTTTAGGGCTCCTCTATGCCAGGTTTTTCTACTAGTTATCCCGGTGCTCGGGGCTCCCTTCAGTTCCCGCCACTAGCACCAGGGAGTTGTTTTGAGTATGGGGAGTTTGGGCATATGTGGAGGCAGTGTCCTCGTCGTCATGGAGGTCTATCTCAGCAGAGAAGTCAGCCTTTGACTTCAGCACCCGTTACTTCACCACCCGCCCAGTCAGCTCGGGGTGGAGGTCAGTCAGCTAGGGGTCGCCCTAGAGGGGGAGGCAGATCAGGGGGTGGCCATGCCCGTTTCGATGCCCTCCCTGCCAGACCAGATGTTATTACTTCAGATGCTGTGATTACAGGTATTGTCTCAGTTTGTCACAGAGATACCTCTGTATTATTCGACCCTAGTTCCATGTATTCATATGCTTCCTCGTATTTCGCCTATTTTCTGGATATGCATCGTGAGTCTTTAGTTTAATCTGTTTATGTATCTACTCCTGTGGGCGATACTATTGTTTTGGAATGCATATATCGGTCATGCGTGGTGACTATTGGGGGTCTGGAGACCCAAGTGGACTTTTTACTGCTCAGTATGGTTGACTTTGATGTTATATTGGGTATGGATTGGTTATCTCCATGTCATACTGTTCTAGATTGTCACGCTAAGATGGTGACGTTGGTTATGCCGTGATTTCCGATGGTTGAGTGGAGCGGTTCTGTAGATTATATACCAAGTAGGGTAATTTCATATTTGAAGGCTCAACATATGGTTGAGAAGGGTTGCCTATCTTATTTGGCTTTTGTGAGGAATGTTAGTGTAGAGACTCCTGCCATTGATTCTGTTCCGGTGGTACGTGATTTTCCGGATGTGTTTCCTGTAGACCTACCGGGCATACCGCCTGACAGGGATATTGACTTCGGAAATGATTTGGTGTCGGGCACTCAGCCCATTTCTATTCCACCATATCGTATAGCACCAACGGAGTTGAAGGAATTGAAAGAATAGTTTCAGGAACTCCTTGATAAGGGGTTTATTCGGCCTAGTGTGTCACCTTGGGATGCACCGATTCTATTTGTGAAGAAGAAGGATGGTTCCATAAGAATATGTATTGATTACAGGCAGTTCAACAAGGTCACGGTCAAGAACAAGTATCATTTGCCTGGTATTGATGATTTATTTGACCAGCTTCAGGGAGCGAGGGTGTTCTCCAAGATTGATTTGAGGTCCAGTTATCACTAGCTGAAGATTCGGGATTCAGATATTTTTAAGACAGCTTTCAGGACCCGATATGGCCATTAGGAGTTCTTAATGATGTCTTTTGGGCTGAACAATGCTCCAGCAGCGTTCATGCATTTGATGAACAGTGTATTCCAGCCCTATTTGGACTTATTCGTTGTTGTATTCATTGATGACATCCTGGTGTACTCTCGTAGCCAGGAGGAGCACGCTCAGCATTTGAGGATTGTATTCCAAAGATTGAGGAAGGAGAAGCTTTATGCAAAGTTCTCCAAATGTGAGTTTTGGCTTAGTTCAGTAGCATTCTTGGGACACGTGGTGTCCAGTGAGGGTATTCAGGTGGATCCAAAGAAGATAGAGGTGGTGCAGAGTTGGCCTAGACTGTCCTCAGCCACGGATATTAGGAGCTTTCTTGGTTTGGCGGGCTATTACCGTCGCTTTGTGGAGGGATTTTCATCTATTGCATCGCCCTTGACCAAATTGACCCAAAAGGGTGCTCCATTCAGGTGATCGGATGAGTGAGAGGAGAGCTTTCAGAAGCTCAAGATTGCTTTGACCACAACTCCAGTGTTAGTTCTGCCATCAGCTTCAGGTTCTTACACCATGTATTGTGATTTCTCGAGGATAGGCATTGGTTGTGTTTTGATGCAGAAGGGTAGGGTGATTGCCTATGCCTCGCGCCAAATGAAGACCCATGAGAAGAACTATCCTGTCCATGATCTTGAGTTAGCAACCATTGTTCACGCCTTGAAGATTTGGCGTCATTATTTGTATGGGGTTCATTGTGAGATCTATACTGATCACCGGAGTCTACAACATCTGTTTAAGCAGAAAGATCTTAATTTACATCAACAGAGATGGTTGGATATTCTTAAGGACTATGATATCACTATTTTGTACCATCCGGGAAAGGCCAATGTGGTGGCCGATGCTTTGTGTCGCCGGGCGGAGAGTTTGGAGAGTTTAGCATATCTTCCAGCAACAGAGAGGCCTTTGGCATTGGATGTTTAGGCCTTAACGGGCTAGCTTTTGAGGTTGGATATTTCGGAGCTGAGTCGGGTGTTGTCTTGCATGGTCTCCAAGTCTTCTCTTTATGACCGTATCAGGGAGCGTGAGTATGATGACCCCCACTTACTCGTTCTTCAGGATCGGGTTCGGAGAGGTAATGCTAGGGATGTGACTATTGGTGATGATGGCGTGTTGAGGATACAAGGACAGATATGTGTGCCTCATGCAGATGGGCTTCGGGAGATGATCCTTGAGGAGGCCCACAGTTCACGGTATTCCATCCATCCGGGTGCCGCAAAGATGTACCAGGATTTGAAGCAGCATTATCGGTGGAGGCAGATGAAGAAGGATATAGTCAGGTTTGTAGCTCGGTACCTCAACTGTCAGCAGGTTAAATATGAACATCAGAGGCCATGTGGCTTCTTCAGAAATTAGAGATCCCAAAGTGGAAATGGGAGCGAATCACCATGGACTTTGTAGTTGGGCTCCCACGGACTTCAAGGAAGTTCGATGCTATTTGGGTTAGTATGGATCAACTGACCAAGTATGCACACTTCATTATAGTTGGTACTACTTACACTTTAGAGCGGTTGGCTGAGATTTACATCCGAGAGATTGTTCGCCTGCATGGTGTCCCAGTTTCCATCATTTCAGATAGGGGAACTTTGTTTGTATCGCAGTTTTGGAGGGCGGTGCAGCGAGAGTTGGGTACTCAGGTTGAGTTGAGCACATCTTTTCACCCTTAGATGGACGGGCAGTCCGAGCGTACTATTCAGATATTGGAGGACTTGTTGCACGCTTGTGTCATTGATTTTGGGGGTTCATGTGATCAGTTTCTGCCACTCGCGGAGTTTGCATATAACAACAGTTATCAGTCGAATATTCCGATGGCTCTGTACGAGGCTTTATATGGGAGGAGGTATAGATCTCTAGTTGGATAGTTTGAGTCGGGTGAGGGTAGGCTCTTGGGTACAGACTTGGGCCAGGATGTATTAGATAAGGTGAAATTAACTCAAGAGCGACTTCACACGGCGCAGTCTAGGCAGAAGAGTTATGCGGAGAGGAAGGTCCGTGATGTATCTTTCATGGTTGGGGAAAAGGTGTGGCTGAAGGTATCACCCATGTAGGGTGTTGTGAGGTTTGGGAAGAGGGGCAAGTTGATCCCCCGGTTCATTGGGCCTTTTGAGGTTCTTCAGAGGATAGGGGAGGTGGCTTATAAGCCTGCCTTGCCACCCATCTTGTTGAGTGTGCACCCAGTGTTTCATGTTTCCATGCTCCGGAAGTATATTGGAGATCCGTCCCATGTTTTGGACTTCAGCACGGTTCAGTTGGAGGGTGATATTCCTTATAATGTGGAGCCGGTGGCTATTTTGGATCGGCAGGTTCGAAGGTTGAGGTCAAAGGACATAGCTTCAGTGAAGGTGCAGTGGAGAGGGCAGCCTGTGGAGGAGGCCACCTGGGAGACCGAGTGGGAGATTCGGAGTAGATATCCACACCTATTCGAGACTCCAGGTATGTTTCTAGACCCATTCGAGGACGAACGGTTGTTTATAAGGGGGAGGATGTAACGATCCGGCCTGTCGTTTTGAGCGTTATAGACCCATTTCCCCCATTTTTGTTTCCTTTATGCTTTTAAGCTATATTATGATATATCGGGTTAGTTGGTTCGGGTCCGGAGTAGTTTGGGAGTGGAATGGAATACTTAGTCTCTAAAGTTGAAGCTTAAGTTGGAAAAAGTCAACTGGATATTGACCTATATGTAAACGATCTCGGATTTGAATTCTTATGGTTCCATTAGCTTCGTTAGGTAATTTTGGACTTAGGAGTGCGTTCGGAATGTGATTTGGANTTTGAGCGTTATAGACCCATTTCCCCCATTTTTGTTTCCTTTATGCTTTTAAGCTATATTATGATATATCGGGTTAGTTGGTTCGGGTCCGGAGTAGTTTGGGAGTGGAATGGAATACTTAGTCTCTAAAGTTGAAGCTTAAGTTGGAAAAAGTCAACTGGATATTCACCTATATGTAAATGATCTCGGATTTGAATTCTTATGATTCCATTAGCTTCGTTAGGTTATTTTGGACTTACGAGTACGTCCGGAATGTGATTTGGAGGTTCGGAGTGGAATTAGGCTTGAATTGGCGAAAGTTGGAAATTGTGACGATTTCGGTCGGCAATGGAAAAATTGATATCGGGGTCGGAATGGAATTTTGGAAGTTGCAGTAGGTTCGTAGTGTCATTTGTGACGTGTGTGCAAAATCGGAGGTCATTCGGACGTGGTTTTGTTGGTTTCGACATCGGTTGCCGAATTTGGAAATTTAGAAGTTCTTAGGCTTGAATCTGAGTGTAATTTGGTGTTTGGATGTTGTTTTGAGTGATTCGAAGTTTTGACTAAGTTTGTATGTTGATATATGACTTGTTGGTATTTTTGGTTGAGGTCATGAGGGCCTCGGGGTGATTCCGGGTGGTTAACGGATTTGTCGAAGTTGGAAGGAGGAGTCGCTGGTGCGAGGTCGGTGGTGCGCAAGGGGAGTCCACAGGAGCAGGCAGTGCTGGGCTACACAGGATGCGTAGATGCTTGTTGGAGGTCGCATCTGTGAGCCCGCAGGTGAGAAACCTGGGGTGCAGATGCGGAAAGGGGGGACGCTGGGGAACTTCGCAGAAGCAAAAGGAAAATGCACAAGTGCTCTTTCGCAGGCGCGGGGTTTTGGGCCGCATATGCGGAACATGGGCTCCTAAGTGAGTTCCGCACCTGCGATGGATTTTTCGCAGATGCGGTGGTGCAGAAGCGTGAAATTTGTCCGCAGGTGCGAAAAACCTGGGCAGAAACCATAAATAGAACCCTTCGCGAATTTAGTTCATTTTCCACCATTATTATGTCGGTTTTTGGAGCTTTTAGGGTGAAGTTTGAAGGGTGATTCAAGGGCTATCACTGAGGTAAGTTGCTTGAGCCCTAGTACTCGTATATATGGTGATTTCCCGTTGTTTAATCTTGTAATTAGTGAAAATGAGGGGTTAGTGCTTGGGACTTTTAGAGAGTAATTTAAGGATTTGGAGGACCAAACGACGCCCGATTTTGATGAATTCGGTATGGTTAGACTCGTGAGTGAATGGCCTTTCTAGTTTTCTAAATTTTGTTGGATTTTGAGACATGAGCCCGGGTGGCGGGTTTGAGCAAATTTCGGGGTTTGGCCTAATTTTGTAGCTTTTCTTGTGGAATTCATTCCATTAGCATATATTGATGGTATTGTACTGATTATGAATAGATTCAGAGCATATGGAGGCCGAGTCGAGAGGCAAGAGCATCGCGGGGCAGGGATTTCATCAGTTTGAGGTAAGTAACGATTGTAAATCTAGTCCTGAGGGTATGAAATCCGACTTTTTCGTATCGTTTACTATTTTGAGGTGACGCACATGCTAGGTGACGGGCGTCTGGGCGTGTAGTATTGGGGATTGTGACTTGGTTTGTCCCATAGAAACTGTAAAGTTACATATTTTGTTGAAACTATATGATACTTATGAGTTTAGAAATGAGTTTCTATAATTTGGATTGAATGCCATGTTTGGGCCTTGTGCCAATACTGTTTGGACCCTTAGGGATCTTTTCTTACTATCATATCACTGTTTTCGATTTACAATCTATACTCAGTCATGGTTATACTTGTTTACTGCATAACTCAGTTTTCCTTACTCTATTTTGATGCATATAAATGTTGTTTTGGGTTGAGTACCCTGTTTTTACTGAAATGCTCGAGTGGCTTGAGAGGTTTATGACTGAGTGGGGCCGAGGGCCTGATTTGTGAGGATATTTATGGGATCAGGATGCACGTCGCAGCATGTTTGATATAGGCCGAGGGACTGAGTAATTTATGCCATTATTTGGCTTGATATAGTGCTTGGGCTGAAGGAGCCCCTCCGGAGTCTGTACACACCCCTAGTGAGCGCAGGTACGTACTGAGTGCGAGTGCCGAGTGATGAGTGAGTGGGAGGCATGAGTAATAGTGAGGTATGCCTGAGTGGTATGAGTGATAGTGAGGTATGCCCGAGAGGAATAAGTGATTGTGAGGTATGCCCGAGTGGCATGAGTGATTGTGAGGTATGCCCGAGAGGCATGAGTGATTGTGAGGTTTGCTCGAGGGGCTGTATATGAGTGATTGTGAGGTATGTCCGAGGGGCTGTTGTTTATGATTTCATCATTTTTCCTCACCTTTGCATTGAGCCTCTGTTTGAAACTATTGAAAAATATCTTCAAATGATTTTACTGGAACTGGGTTTTAAATGAGATGATTTGATTCAAACACTGATTTTTAAAGCATGTTGTACTTTACTGAATTTTCGTGGTATGAACTTTATATGATAATTGCTCTTCACTACTACCCAGTCTTTATTTACTGTTGTTACTTACTGAGTTGGCATACTCACATTTCTCCCTGCACCTTGTGTGCAGATCCAGGTGTAGCTGGGCACGGTAGCGGTTGTTGATTATTCTGGTTGCATATTTTCTTGGGGATAGCAAGGTAGCTTCTTGACGATCGCAGCCCCTGCTCTTCTCACTCTTATCTTCCTTTAGTTGTATTTAGCTATTTTTCAAACTATGTTAGTCTTGATATTGTCGAACAAATTGTAGTAGATGCTCATGATTAGAGATACCCCGATGTCGGGCTTTTCTTTTTCGCACTTTTGTTTTCTTTTGATTTGAACTCCTTTACAAAGGTTTTATGTTAAATAGCCTTGAAATTATCCTTGAAATAAAAATATCAGTTTATTTTGGAATGAGTCGGCTTGCCTAGTTCCAAGATAGGCACCATCACGACAGAGGTTAGTTTGTGTCGTGACAAGTGGGGTGACATGGGATCATCCTCGGGTATGTGCATGGTAAGGTTACACCGTGATTTGATGACCTTGGAACAATTCTTGGCACGTTCGAGAACGAACGTATGTTTAAGTGGGGGAGGATGTAACGACCCGACCGGTCGTTTTAAGCATTTTCATTATATTCATCTGTTTGAAGTCTTGAGTAGCTTCATATGATTCATTTTGACTTGTGTGAATTGTCGGTTTTGGTTTTTCAGGCGATCCAGAGTTGATATGGAAGAATGATTCCCAACTGGGAAGCTCTAAGTTGGAAGAGTTGACTAAGTTTGATTTTTTTGTGTATTTGACCCAGGATCGGAGATTTGATGGTTCCGTTAGGTCCGAATGGTAATTTTGGACTTTGCCGTATACATGGATTTGCATTTGGATGTTTCTTGATGGTTTTAGCGTTAATTAGCGAAAGTTGGCAATTTGGAGTTTAAGAATGTTTATAAGTTTGACCGGAAGTTGACTTTGATGACATCGGGTTCGGATTTTGGTTCCAGAAGTTAAAGTAGCTTCATTATGTCATTTGAAACTTGTGTGTAAAAATTTGAGGTTATTCCGAGTTGATTTCATATGGTTCGACACGAGATTTGGAAGTTGAAAGTTCAAAAGTTTATCAAGTTCGATTCGAGGTGTGATTCGTGGTTTTGATGTTGTTATGAGTGATTTGAGGTCTGGAGTAGGTCCGTGTAATATTTTGGGAGATATTGGTATGTTCGGACGTGGTCCCGAGGGGCTAATATGAGATTCGGGTTGGTTTTAGACCCTTTTCCTCATGTTTGGCATAGATAATTCTCTACCGGTTCTAGTTATTCAGGCATTCTTCGTGATGGCATAGGAATACACGCGATCGCGTAGAGTATTGGGAGCTGCTGCTTGATTTTTCATCGCGTACGCGAGAGGCCAAGTGCGTTCACGGAAGGTTGAGGGGTTAGTACATCACATTCGCATGTGGAGTTTCAAGATCGCAGAGCAGCTGGGAGCTGGGGACTTCCTTCTCCGCATTTGCATGACTGTGGACTCGTTCGCGTAGTGTTGGGCATGTGTTCATCATGTTCATGAGAGTAGTGACGCGAACGTGAAGTGTAGTTTTTGGCTGAGCTCAGTTTGTGTATTGCGATCGCGTGGGTACAACCGCGATCGCATAGAGGATCAATGGACAAAGCGCATAAGTACTCGATTTCAGGGCTTTCGACCATTCTTTTTACATATTTGGTGTTATGAAGCTCGGATTGAGGCCATTCTTGAAGCAATTTTCACTATGTGGATTGGGGTGAGTGTTCTCTACTCATTTTTTATTTTATGTCATAAGTCTATTTTTGTTTTTGGCATTTGATCGAGGGTTTTAAAAGAGAAATTGGGGGAGTTTTGCCTAAACTTTCATAAAGTGAATTTTTGAGTTTTGAACATCGATTCGGAGTCGGATTTGAGTGAAACTAGAATGGTTGAACTCATAATTGAATGGGGTATCAGATTTTGTGAGCTTTGTAGGGTTCTAAGGTGTGGGCCCGGGTTTGACGTTTTAGTTGACTTCGGGATTTTGATCAAAGATTCGACCTTTAGCATTTGGAATTGTTTCCTTAGGTATTATTTGATGCCTTTGAGTTACTTTTGGCTAGTTTTGAGCCGTTTGGAGGATGATTTGAGCGGGATGGCGCTTCTAGGGTATCGATTTGACTCGTTTGAGGTAAGTGTCTTGCCTAGCTTTGTTGAGAGAACTTCTCCTACTAATTGACATTATTTGATACATGCGGGGGTGATACATATATGAGGTGACGAGCATAGATGCATGTGCCAGGGTTAATTATGCTCGAGGGTAAATTATACTATAGATTGTGCCCTGTAGAATTACATGACCTTCTTGCTTCAATAAATTGTGGCCTGTAGAATTACATGACCTTCTTGCTTCATATCTTACTTGACTTCTAGATTACTAAGAATATGGAATTAAATGTTAGAAACCAAGATTAAGTTAATTATTACTTGATTAAAATTTGACGGAATTTTGAGAAATATTGATGTGTCTAATTTGGTCATCATTATGCTTAATTACTAATACATTGCTATGGCCGTTATTCTTGGGATATTAGATTCTATACTCGTCTTGTAGGTCATTCTTGAGATTTGTTGAAATACTTGACGTTATTTATGCTTCCTACCTTGTTTGTCGTTGATATACATATTCTTGGTGAGGAAGAGTGTAAAACACGAAGGGTGATGCCATGCCATTGCATATAAATTATCAAGCATAACGGGTCAAGTTGTATGGAATTCAATTATATCATTTTGTTGATCACCTTTATTTTTATTAGAATTGTGTTAACTGTTAATTGACTGGCCTAACGGGTCAAGTTCGGTGCCATCACGACTAGTGGATTTTGGGTCATAACAGAAGAAGACCTAAATGAAGAAGAAAGATAGTTTTAGAAGAAACAAGAAAGGAAAAAAATTCAGATGAAACCCATAAGAATAAAGGAAGAAGAAAGATAAAAAAAAATGAAGAAGAAGGCTAGAATAAAAATAAAATAGAGGGAAAATACAAAAATTATTTTTTTAAAGAGGGTAATAGTAATTAACCATTATAAATGACCAATTGGGGCCTTTTTTATGTATAAATTCATCTCCCACGCACCTTTTGGTGAGTTACCTTACATATTTCATTAAAACATCGACGGGGGGGTTTTCAAGATATAGGAGGATGTCGTTAAGGAGGGTTTTCGGGACACCGGATAGTTTAAGCATGTAACTAACAAAAAGATGATAGTTCGGGGGTTTAGGGTATTCACTCCTAAAAAAAAGAGTTCGAATTCACTACTTGACTTTTTAGGACGTAAGTAGATAAAACTTTATGTAGAAATTGTGTTGTAATATTATATGGTTTTCGTAATGAGAAGTTCAATATTTAAATAACCCTATCTAAAATAGGAAAAACCAAGTTTCGATATGTTTCTGTTTTCATGTACTATAAGACGGCATCTTCTTTTCAAATTTAAAATTTTTTATATTCATAACTTATAGGTGGCGCTATATATTTTCTTAAGAACTGTTAAAGTGTAAACCTTATCTCCAAAAATAGTAGTTGTATATTATTTGATCTCTTCTAGATGACAACCCATTAAAACATCATTTGAAACGAGATCCCTCTACTCTTAATTAAAAGTCTTGGATTCGAACTATGAAAATAAAATAGTTCTTGAATGCATGGAGTGCTTCCCCCTTATTAAATGATACCTATATGCAGGGGCGGAGCTAGCCCATCGAGTACGGGTTCGGTCGAACCCATTCGATTTGGTCTAATCCATGTATTTATCTTAAAAATCTATAGAATATGTACAAATTATTAATTTATAACCAAGTAACTTAAAAGGATTAGAACTCTGAACTCATAAGCTTTAAATCCTGGCTCCACCTGTGCCTATATGGCACAAATCTGGAGTAATCGGATGGTTGCGGATATATGATTAAACAAAAAATGACTTATTCTACGTACATATATTAGTATACGAAATACTAATCCAATAGTTAAAGAGACCATACTTTTATTTGCTTAATTATCTCTTCAACGTAATCCTCTCTCCTCCTTAGGATAACATAGGTTGGACCACGAACTCCATTAAATTAATGTTTCAAATGTATTAATTATAGTGACTTTGTGTTTTGTTACGTGTTTTTGGAAATGTAATATGAAAACATAAAAGGTAAGAGAGCTTTGATCCATCGAGAAAGTTTGTGCAAACTGGGCTTTCAATTCCCTGCTACACAAGGTTTCTAGTATTCTTTTATTCAAATATTCTTTGATTTTTTTTCTCCTTGGAGAATTATACATATAAATAGTGGCGTAGTCAGAAATTCCGTCAAGGATGTTCAAACTTTGAACAAGCCAATAATGTTTTTGGTTGATGAATGGTGTACCAAATATTTTATCAAACTACGCAACATTTAGCTAAACAATAAAAAAACTTTTAACAAGAACTACAATTTTATAAATTAAAATAACAAAAAGATAACATTAGACATTTTACTAATAAAAATAAGCATAAGACCAAAGGAAAGAGAGAATAGAGAGAATTTTTCATTTGTACAAAGCTTTTTTGTTGAAAACATTTGTAGAACTTGACTTTTAAATTATAAAATTTATTTTAGAACTAACTTTTAGTTCAAAAGTTACTTTTAAGATTAATTATTTATTTTTACATAAATTTTAAGTTTTAAGAGTTATTTTATTAGTAAAAATATTAGATTGAAAAAGAATCAAATAGACTATATATGATGGTCTCCGTTTAGTTCTTGTCACGACCCAAAACCTAACCCNTTATTTTATTAGTAAAAATATTAGATTGAAAAAGAATCAAATAGACTATATATGATGGTCTCCGTTTAGTTCTTGTCACGACCCAAAATCTAACCCGTCGTGATGACGCCTATCGTGGTATTAGGCAAGTCGACATTTTCAAAACACTTTCAACATTTAAAAGAAATGAATTAAAATATTTAAAATAATCGGAGTTTTTCATAAAAATGGGGTAAAACCCCAAAGCATAAGTGCGGAAAAATAGCTCGACATCGGGGTGTCACTGAGTATGTCACGACCCAAATTTCCACCTTCGGGACCGTGATGGCGCCTAACATTTCACTTTCTAGGCAAACCAACGTTAGAATATAATTAGCCATTTTAACACAATTTTAAATTAATTAATAAGAAAGAAAATAAATGCGGAAATAATGTCTGAAATAAAGTGAATAATCCATAATAGACATGATATCTAAATACAATCCCAGAATTTTGAGTCACAAGTGCACGAGCTTCTAGAATAATACAAATAAAGGTCTGAATAAAATTCAAACTGTTTGAAATATAATACACAGCTGAGATAAGATAGAAGAGGACTTCAGAACTGTAAACGCTGTGAAGTTATACCTCAAGTCTCCACTGGTAGCTGTATCCGAGCGAATCTACAGTACGCCGCTGGGATCAACTCTGAAATCTGCACAAGCAGTTCATAGTGTAGTATCAGTACAACCGACCCCATGTACTGGTAAGTGCCGTGCCTAACCTCAACGAAGTAGTGACTAGGCTAAGGTAGGCCACTTACATTAACCTGTACACAATAATAGTAATAACAAAAATAATAGAAATAAATCAGGTAACTCATTTTAACAGTTGAAGCCAACTCAGCAATCATAACCAGTTATTATTTCAATCAATTCTGTTGCGGCGTGCAACCTGCTCCTCCAATATATTCATTTCAATCAATTTTGTTGCGGCGTGCAACCCGCTCCCACAATATATTCATATTCAATTCTGTTGCGGCGTGTAACCCGTTCCTCCAATATATTCACTTTCATTTCCGTTACGGCGTGCAACCCGCTCCTTCAATATATTCATTTACCAATTCTTATAAAAGAATTTACTCCAATAAATGCAACAATTAATATGAAATTATAAGACAACAAGCATACAATAATTATGATTTATTAGAAATAAGTGATGACAAGTAGCAATTAATTGTGGAAATTAAGGATGTAATAGGCATTTTAATAATTAGTATGCTAAACGTCAAGGGGCAATCAAGTCACATAAATCAAATAAGCATGTAGCAATTATAGCATGGATTCAAGGAATGATATTGAGCAAAGAACACGAGAGAAACAATTAATATAGTAATTAATTTATGATTTAAAACGATTTATACCTTTTCAAGTAATTATGCAAACAATTAATTTGACGACGTATAGACACTCGTTACCTCGCCTATACGTCATTCACATACATTTTACAAAATAATTAATTTAAGGGTTCTATTCCCTCAAGTCAAAGTTAACCACGACACTTACATCGCTTTGCAACTAAATTCAAGAAACCAATAAACCTTTGCCTCGTGAATTCATGTCCGAAATCCTCAAATCTAGTCATAAAAAATTTAATATACTCAATATAAATCGTAGGAATTAATTCCATATGAATTTACTAATTGTTTGGATTAAAATCCGAAATTTATCTACAAAATCATCAGTGTCACCCACGTCTCGAATCTCGAAAAAACTTACAAAATCCGAACACCCGTTCCGAGACGAGTCCAACCATACAAAAATTATCAAATTTCGACGTCAAATGGACCTTAAAATCTTAAATTTTCGTTTTTGGAAAGTTTTACAAATTATAATTTCTCCCATCTAAATCCGAAATAAATGATGAATATAGACTTAAATTTATGAAATATAATCACTATATGACAAAGAACACTTACCCAGTTCGAAATCGTGAAAAACTCCTTTGGAATCGCCACTAAACCGAGTTCTAATTGAGGGTTTGTGAAAAATGGGAAAAATTCCTTTTTGGTTCTATTTTAAGGTCCGGGCGTCAGTTCTTCTTCGCGTTCGCGAAGGGCCTGTCGCATTCGCAATGAGCAGCAGCCCGAGTGGCTTTCGCGTTCGCGAAGGCTTCTCCCTCCTGGCCTTCGCCTTCACGAGCCAATGCTCGCGTTCTCATAGAAGAACGACTGACCCTTCCCCCATGTCCCTAAAGTTTTGCGAGAAGCTGGTCGCGTTCGCGAAGGGTAAGTCCCCCATTGCTTCGCGTTCGTGACCCAGCTACCATGTTTGCGATTAAGAAAATCACCTTGTACCATCGCGAACGCGAAGAAGAACACACCAGATATCAGCTGAAGCCAAAAAACAAGATTTTTCTAAGTTTCAAAACACCCGTAGCTTATCCGAAACTCGCCCGAGCCCTCAGGGCTCCAAACTAATTATGCACACAAGTCCAAAAACCTCATACGAACTCGCTCGCGGGAACAAAACACCAAAATAATGCCTAGAACTACGAATNCGTGACCCAGCTACCATGTTTGCGATTAAGAAAATCACCTTGTACCATCGCGAACGCGAAGAAGAACACACCAGATATCAGCTGAAGCCAAAAAACAAGATTTTTCTAAGTTTCAAAACACCCGTAGCTTATCCGAAACTCGCCCGAGCCCTCAAGGCTCCAAACTAATTATGCACACAAGTCCAAAAACCTCATACGAACTCGCTCGCGGGAACAAAACACCAAAATAATGCCTAGAACTTAAAAAAAACTTTAAAACTTCTATTTTTATAACCGAACGTCCGAATCACGTCAAATGAACTCCGTTTCTCACCACATTCGATAGACAAGTCATAAATTACATAACAGACCTATGAAAATTTTCAGAACTCGAATTTGACCCCGATATCAATAAAAGTCCATTTGTGGTCAAACTTTGAAATCTTTAAGTCTTTAGGCTTCTAGTTTTCGCCAATTGGCTATAATTCAAGCTTGGGGCCTCTAAATTAAATTTTAGGCATACGCCCAAGTCCCAAATCATGATACGGACCTACCGGAACTGTCAAAACACTGATCCGAGTCCGTTTGCTCAAAATGTTGACCAAAGTCAACTCAGTTGAGTTGTAAGGCTCTATTTCGCATTTTAATCAATATTTCATATAAAACTTTCCGAAAAATTATACGGACTGCGCAAGCAAGTTGAGGAATGATGAATAGTTCTTTTCAAGGTATTAGAATACATAATTAATTATTAAATTTAAAGATGACCTTTTGGGTCATCACATTCTTCACCTCTAAAACAAACGTTCTTCCTAGAACGGAATTAGAAAAAGTACCTCAGCTGATAAAAAGGTGTGGATATTTACTCAGCATATCCGACTCGGACTCCCAGGTAGATGCCTCTTCCAGCTGACCTTTCCATTGTACCTGAACTGAAGGATAACTCTTAGACCTCAACTGTCAGACATGTCGTGCTAGAATAGCTACCGGCTTCTCTTCGTAAGTCATATCCTTGTCCAATTGGACTAAGCTAAAATCTAACACATGGGACGGATCACCATGATATTTACGGAGCATAGACACATGGAACACCAGATGAACCACTGATAAACTAGGTGGTAATGCAAGCCTATAGGCTACTTCGCCCACCCTTTCAAGAATTTCGAAGGGTCCTATATACCTAGGGCCCAACTTGCCCTTCTTTCCGAACCTCATTACACCTTTCATAGGTGAAACCCGGAGCAATATTCTTTCTCCAACCATGAATGTAATATCACGAACTTTACGGTCGGCATAACTCTTTTGCCTAGACTGATTTGTGTGAAGTCGATCTTGAATAATTTTGACCTTATCCAAGGCATCCTGTACCAAATTAGTACCCAACAACCGAGCCTCTCCCGGTTCAAACCAGCGAACTGGTGATTGACACNTCCGGTTCAAATCAGCAAACTAGCGATTGACATCGTCTTCTGTATAATGCTTTATATGGAGCCATCTGAATGCTCGACTGGTAGATATTATTATAGGCAAACTCCGCAAGTGGCAAGAATTAGCCCCAAGAACCTCCAAAGTCTATAACACAAATGCGAAGCATATCTTGCATATCTGAATATAGCGCTCTGACTGTCCGTCTGCCTGTGGATAAAATGTTGTACTCAACTCAACCCGCGTGCCTAACTCACGCTATAGAGCCCTCCAGAAGTGTGAAGTAAATTGCGTACCTCAATCTCAAATAATAGACACGGGCACACCGTGAAGGCAGGCAATCTCACGAATGTAAATTTCATCTAACCATTTTGAAGAATAGGTAACTGCCACTGGAATGTAATGTGCTGACTTGGTCAACCTATCCACAATGACCCAAACTGCGTCAAATTTTCTCTAAGTCCATGGGAGCTCAACAACAAAATCCATAGTGATACGCTCCCACTTCCACTCAGGAATTTCTAACTTCTGAAGCAAACTACCAGGTCTCTGATGCTCGTACTTAACTTGCTGACAATTCAGACACCGANTTCATCTAACCATTTTGAAGAATAGGTAACTGCCACTGGAATGTAATGTGCTGACTTGGTCAACCTATCCACAATGACCCAAACTGCGTCAAATTTTCTCTAAGTCCATGGGAGCTCAACAACAAAATCCATAGTGATACGCTCCCACTTCCACTCAGGAATTTCTAACTTCTGAAGCAAACTACCAGGTCTCTGATGCTCGTACTTGACTTGCTGACAATTTAGACACCGAGCTACATATGCAACTATGTCCTTCTTCATTCTCCTCCACCAATAATGTTGCCGTAAATCTCGATACATTTTGGCGGCACCGGGATGAATAGAATACTTGGAATTGTGTGCCTAATCAAGAATTAATCCATGAAGCCCGTCAACATTAGGCACACAAATACGACCCTATATTTGCAGAACTCTATCTTTCCCACAGCAACCTATTTGGCATCATCGTGCCGCACCATGTCCTTAAGGACAAGTATATGAGGATCATCATGTTGTCGCTCTCTGATGCGCTCATATAAAGAAGACCGAGTGACTGTGCAAGATAGAACCCGAATGGGTTCTGAAACATCTAACCTCATGAACTGATTAGCCAAAGTTTGAACATATGCAGCTAACGGCCTCTCACCATCCAGAATATATGCAAGACTGCCCATACTCACAACCTTTCTACTCAAATCATCGGCCACCACATTGGCCTTTTCGGGGTGATACAAAATGGTGATATCATAGTCTTTCAACAACTCCAACCATCTTCTCTGCCTAAACTTAAGATTTTTTTGTTTAAACAGATACTGAAGGCTACGATGATCAGTAAATACTTCACACGAGACATCGTATAAGTAATGCCTCCAAATCTTCAGCGCATGAACAATGGCTGCCAATTCTAAGTCATGAACATGATAATTCTTCTCGTGAACTTTCAATTGTCGTGACACATATATAATCACCCTTCCATCTTGCATTAATAATGCACCAAGCCCAATGTGAGATGCATCACAATATACCGTATAAGATCCTGAACTTGTGGGTAATACCAATACTGGCGCCGTAGTTAGAGCAGTCTTGATCTTCTGAAAGCTTAACTCAAACTCGTCTGACCATCTGAATGGGGCACCTTTCTGGGTCAGTATGGTCAATGATCTTGCTGTCAATGAAAACCCTTCCACGAACCGACGATAATAACCTGCCAAACCCAGGAAACTCCGAATCTCTGTAACTGTAGTGGGTCTAGGCCAATTTTGAACATCCTCAATCTTCTTAGGATCTACCTTTATTCCTTCTGCAGATACAACATGCCCCAAAAAGGCAACTGAGTTTAACCAAAATTCACATTTTGAAAATTTGGCGTATAACTGATTATTTTTCAAAGTATGAAGCACAGTCCGAAGATGCCGCCTATGCTCCTCTCGACTGCTGGAGTAAATCAAGATATCATCAATGAACACAACCACAAAGGAATCCAAATAAGTCTTGAACACACGATTCATCAAATCCATAAATTCTGCTGGAGCATTTGTCAGCCCAAATGACATCACTAGGAATTCGTAATGCCCATACCGAGTCCGAAAAGTTGTCTTAGGGACATCAGATACCCTAATCTTCAACTGATGGTAACCATACCTCAAGTTGATCGTTGAAAACACCTTGGCACCCTGAAGTTGATTGAATAAGTCATCAATTCTTGCCAGTGGATACTTGTTCTTGATGGTAGTCTTGTTCAACTGCCGGTAATCTATACACATTCGCATTGAACCATTTTTATTCTTTACAAATAATATTGGTGCACCCCAGGACGAGAAACTGGGTCTAATGATTCCTTGATCAAGCAAGTCTTATAACTGCTCCTTTAATTCTTTCAACTCCTGCGGGGCCATACTGTATGATGAGATAAAAATGGTTTAATGTAATGACCCGGCTGGTCGTTTTGAGAGTAATAGCCCCGATCCTCCATTAACTACTTTTTCCATATCTATTTTCTGCTATTGTGACTTGTTGGGAGGTTTCGTTTTGGTTTTTGGAAACTTAGTCCCTAAATGGGAGCTTAAGTCTTAGAATTTGGACCGTAGTCAGAGCAGTATGAAGAAGGCTCCGGAATGGAATTCCGTCGATTCTGTTAGCTTCTTTGGGTGATTTTGGGCTTAGGGGCGTGTCTAAATTTTATTTTGGAAGTCCGTAGCTCAATTAGGCTTGAAATGGCGAAAGTCGAATTTTTGAAGTTTTGGACCGATAGTGGAATGTTTGATATCGGGTTGGATTTCAATTCCGAAAGTTGGAGCAGGTCCATAATGTTGATTTTGACTTGTGTGCAAAATTGTGTCAACGGTTGTCGAATTTGGAAGTTTCAAGTTCTTTAAGTTTGACTCAGAGATTCATGATTTTAGCATTGTTTGATGTGATTTGAGGGTTCGAATAAGTTTTTATGGTGTTTTAGGATTAGTTGGTATGTTTGGTTGAGGTACCGGGGGCCTCGGGTGAGTTTCGCGGTGAGTTTTGAGCGAGTACGGGCTTTTCGGCACTCTACTGTTGTTCTGGGGGTCTTTGGAAGTGCGGACCGCACATTTTGGGAGTGTTGAGGCAAAAGGGAAGTGCGGACCGCACAATTTTGTGTGCGGTCGCACTTCAGGCCACAGAGTAGTGTGCGCCCGCACTCAGGAACTCTCAAATTCGCTGGTCCAACTTCGAAAGCTTATATATTTTGATCTACAAGGAATTTTGAGATGATTAAAAAACAAAATTGTATCCCTTTGTGTATAGTTTCCAGAAAGGTGAAGAAGTCATCCTTCTTCTTCAGAGAATGTACTATATAACCTAGGCTTAGGTTATCATTTCATTTTTGGACCTTGGGAGCTCGATTTGAGACGATTTTTCGTGGGGTTTTCAAGAAATTCATCGGGGTATGTGATTCTAACTAGGATTTGGTTAATATACATGAATATATCACTGATTTTATCAGTTAATTAGTACTCTGAGATGGCAATTTGGAAAAAATTGTAGAAACTTCATAAACCACAAATTGAGGATTTGAAGGTCGAATTGTGATCAGAATTGGCTAATTTTGGTATGGTTGAACTCGTGAGTGAATGGGTGTGCATATTTTTTGATTTTTACCCGATTTTGAGACGTGGGCCTGAGGAGGCCTTTTGGGTGTTTTTCTAATTTCTTTCTTTAGCTTTTATTTCATTAGCTAAATTAGTTTCTTGTAGCTATATTTACGTTAGGTAATTGATTTGTTTATATTTGGGCCACTCGGAGCCGGATATTCGTGGGAAAGGCATTGTGACTGATTGATTGAGCTTGGTTCGAGGTAACTGACTTGCTTAACCTTGTGTGGGGAAATCCCCTTAGGATTTGGTACTATTTGATATGTGAGCGACGTGTACGTGAGGTGACGAGTACGTACACAGGCTAATTTTTTTTAAAAGCCCAATTTCTACTAATTAATAACCTTTTTTTCCTTCTTAATTGAGTCTTATCAACATGTGTAGTATCCTGCTAGACTAAAATAGCATGCCTACTTGACTTAATTGTTTATCTGAATTCCGTGCAGCATGTTTAGTGGATTTTTCCTGTTTTTTCTTGACTTGTACTTAGTCTAATTTGTAAGATTTCATGTTGTAATTGTCGAGTTCTATTGTTTGAGCTGCATATTTACTTTGGGACTATGGAACGATATTCCGGTAGATCCCCCTATTCTTCATATTTACTTTGGAACTACGGAACGGTATTCCGGTAGATCCCCATGTTCTGCATATTTACTTTAGGACTACAGAACGGTATTTCAGTAGACCCTCATGTTCTGAATATTTACTTGGGGACTACGGAACGGTATTCCGGTAGATCCCCCTGCACATTTACGTTTGGGACTACGAGACGGTATCTCGGGCGATTCCTTGTTTTATTTATGTGTACTGCGCTGTTACCTTCTATGAATACTTTCTTATTAAATTTATGTCTTTATTTTTCTGCGATATGTCATTCTTGCCTTGCCTTATTGTTATATATACTAGTAGGGTTCTGACCTGACCTCGTCACTACTCGACCGAGGTTAGGCTTGGCACTTACTGGGTACCGATTATGGTGTACTCATGCTACTCTTCTACACATGTTTTTCATGTGCAGATCCAGGTGCTCCTTATCAGCCGCACTATCAGTAAGCCGGGACAACTTTGGAGACTTTAAGGTATATCTGCCGCATCCGCAGACCTCGGAGTTCCCTTCTACTCTTCCCCATGTCCATTATCTTCTGTATTTTTCATTTGATAGACTCTCATGTATAGAGACACTAGATTTTCCCTTCTGTAGTTTGTGATTCACGATGTTTCGGGATTTGGGATTTATTGTGTATTTTTTAATAGTTGTTTATTGTACATGTCAGGCGGCATGGTACCCAGTTATGTTGTTATTTCTACAGTTAGTTATTAAATTTATGTTTTCATTTCATTATTTCGTAAATGTTATGCTTACCTGGTCATAGAGACTAGGTTTCGTCACGACATCATACGGAGGAAAGATTGGGTCGTGACAAGTTGGTATCAGAGCTCTAGGTTCATAAGAGTCGTGAGTCACAAGCCGGTTTATTAGAGTCTCGTGGATCGGTACAGGGATGTCTGTACTTATCTTCGGGAGGCTATGAAACTGCTAGGAAAGTATGTTTCTTTCATTCCTATCCTGCGAGCTTATTGATCTCAGAGTTTAAACTTTTATTATTCCATTCTCTCGCAGACGGTGAGGACACAAACTGTAGTTATCGATGATGCTGCTCCCAGAGTCGGTGTCGCTAGAGGCAGAGGCAGAGGCCGACGAGTAGTGCACACCTCAGCTAGAGCACCTACAAGCGCAGCAGTTGAGGGGCCGCCAGTAGCTCCAGTTGGGGGGCAGGTACCGGAGGCGCCTGCTGTTACCTCCGGACTTCAGGAGACCTTAGCATAGTACCTGAGCATGTTTCGTACGCTTGTTCAGGCGGGGTTGATTTTGGTTTTACTAGCTACTTCATAGACTATGGAAGGGACCCAGACTCCCGCCGCCCACAATCCAGAGTAGTGAGTTCACGTTGGTCAGGTTCCAGGTGTCATGGAGACACAACCTTTGGTCCCATTTCAGCAGGTGGTAGGGATCGCACACTGGGTAGAGGACATATGGGTCCAGGAAAGTGAGGACAGGCGTGGTTAGGAGAGAGAGTACAGGGAGGCAAGGAGACCTCGTAGCGAGGAGACCGCGTAGACCGGGGAGATCCACTGGTCCTTACCTTGGAGGCAGGGTACAACATGGTAGAGGTTTTGTAGGTCAGCTAGTTCAATTTGCGTTTCAGTCTTCGCACTGTGTTTCAAGTGTTCATGGGTCTCAGGGTACCCGTACCGCATAGTTCCCACGGCCATGTCAGCAGTGAGGTTGTTTTGATTGTGGCGACACTCGCCATGTGGTGAGGATTTGCCCTAGACTTAGGAGGGGTGCACCTCCAAAAACTTTTCAGGCACCACGTTCCTGGGTCCTCAGGCCATGATTCCATCACTAGTTGCTACCCCACCTGCTCAGCCAGCTCGAGGTGGAGGTCGGGGAGGTAGAGGTCACCCTAGAGGGGGAGGCTAGGCCAGATATTATGCCCTTCCTACTTGTACAAAGGCAGTCGCTTCTGATTCTATCATTACAGGTATTGTCCTGGTTTGTCATAGAGATGCGTGAGTCGTATTTGACCCAGGCTCTACATATTCTTATGTGCCCTCTTATTTTGCCTCGTATTTAGGCGTATCACGGGATTCTTTGAGTTCCTCTATTTATCTGTCTACTCATGTGGGAGATTCTCTTGTTGTGGACCGCGTGTATCGGTCATGTTTGATTGCTCTTAGTGGTTTGGAGACTAAAGCCAATTTATTATTACTCAGCGTGGTAGATTTTGATGTTATCTTGGTCCTGGACTGGTTATCGCCCTATTATGCTATTCTTGATTGTCACTCTAAGACCGTGACGCTGGCTATGCTAGGATTTTCGCGATTAGAATGGAGAGGTACCTTAGAGTATACTCCCATCAGAGTTATTTCATTTCTTAAAGATCAACGAATGGTTGAAAAGGGGTGTGATGCGTATATAGCTTATGTGAGAGATGTCAGTATTGATACCCCTACAGTTGAGTCAGTCCCAGCA
Source organism: Nicotiana otophora (assembly GCA_000715115.1). Lineage (NCBI taxonomy): Eukaryota > Viridiplantae > Streptophyta > Magnoliopsida > Solanales > Solanaceae > Nicotiana > Nicotiana otophora. Next base: position 27,437 of record AWOL01S0008595.1, read on the forward strand.
GTGAGGAACTTTCAAGATGTATTTTCATCTGATCTTCGAGGCATGCCGCCCGATAGAGATATTGATTTTGGTATTGATTTGTTGGCGGGCACTCAGCCCATCTCTATTCCTCCGTACTGTATGGCTCTTCCTGGGTTGAAGGAGTTGAAGGAACATTTATAGGAGTTGTTTGATAAGGGCATCATTCGACCCAGTGTATCACCTTGGGGTGCTCCTGTCTTATTTGTGAACAAAAAGGATAGTTCTATGCGGATGTGTATTGATTACCGCTAGTTGAACAAAGTCACAGTGAAGAACATGTATCCATTGCCTCATATTAATGACTTATTTGATCAGTTACATGGTGCCAGAGTGTTATCCAAGATTGACTTACGTTCAGGATATCATCATTGGAAGATTCGGGAGCCAGATATCCCGAAGACTGCTTTCAGGACCAGATATGGTCACTATGAGTTTCTTGTTATGTCTTTTGGGGTAACCAATGCCCTAACAGCCTTTATGCACTTGATGCACAGTGTGTTCTGGCCTTATCTTTACTCATTCGTCATTGTGTTTATGGACGACATTCTGGTATACTCCAGGAGTTGGGGAGGATCATGAGCAGCACCTGAGGACCGCGCGTTAGACCTTGAGAGAAAAGAAGTTATATGCAAAAATTTTAAAGTACGAGTTTTCGATAGACTTATTGGCATTCTTGGGTCATCTAGTATCGAATGATGGGATCCAGGTAGATCCGAAGAAGATTGAAGTAGTGCAGAGTTGGCCCAAACCGTCCTCAACTACAGAGATCCGAAGTTTTCTTTGTTTAGCGGGGTATTACCGTCGATTTATAGAGGGTTTCTCATCTATTGTAGCACCTATGACCAGGATGACCCAGAAGGGTGCTCCATTCAAGTGGACAGAGGAATGCGAGGAGAGCATTCAGAAGCTTAAGGCAGCTTTGACTACAGCCCCGGTATTGGTATTGCCTATAAGTTCGGGGTCTTATACTCTATATTGTGATGCATCGCGGATTGTTCTCGGCGCGATGTTGATGCAAGACGGTAGGGTGGTTGCCTAAGCATCAAGACAACTGAAGGTGCATGAGAAGAACTATCATGTCCACGACCTTGCGTTAGCTTCTATTGTTCATGCCTTGAAGATTTGGAGGCACTATTTGTACAGTGTCCCTTGTGAGATCTGCACTGATCACCAGAGTTTGTTCAAGTAGAAGGATCTTAATTTGCTTTAGGGGAGGTAGTTAGAGCCGCTTAAGGATTATGATATCACTATTCTGTACCATCCCGAGAAGGCCAATGTGGTGGCCGATGCCTTAAGTCGCGGGGCGGAGAGTTTATGGAGCTTAACATATTTACCAGTAGCAGACAGGCCATTGGCACTGGATATTCAGGTCCTAGCCAACCAGTTTGTTAGATTGTATATTCTGAGCCGAGTCGAGTTTTGGCTTGTGTGGTCTCTCAATCCTCTCTTTATGATCGTATCAGGGCGCGTCACTATGATGACCCTCATCTGCTTGTCCTTAAGGACATGGTTCAGCGCGGTGATGCTAAGGAGGTCACTATTGGTGATAATGGTGCATTTAGGATGCAGGTCAGGTTATATATGCCCAATGTGGACGGATTGTGAAAGTTGATACTTTAGGAGGCTCACAGTTCACAGTACTCTATTCTTCCGGGTGCCGTAAAGATGTACCAGGACTTGAGGCAGCATTACTTGTGGAGGATAAGGAAGAAAGACATAGTGGAGTATGTTGCCCGGTGCCTAAATTGCCAGTAGGTGAAGTATGAGCATCATCGGCCGAGTGGATTACTTTAGAAGTCAGAGATTCCGGAGTGGAGGTGGGAGCGGATCACTATAGATTTCATTTTTGGATTCCCACGGACTCAGCGGAAGTTTGATGTAGTTTGGGTGATTGTGGACAGACTGACCAAGTCAGCTCATTTCATTCATATGATGACTACTTTTTCCTCCGAGCAGCTGGCTCGAGTTTATATCCGCGAGATTGTCAGGCTTCATGGCGTGCCGATATCTATCATCTCTGACAGGGGTACGTAGTTTACATCACAGTTCTAGAGGGTCATACAGCATGAGTTGGGTACTGAGTGGAGTTGAGCCCAGCATTTCACCCTCAGATGGACGGACAGTCTGAGCGCAATATTCAGATTCTTTAGGATATGCTCCATACGTGTGTGATGGAGTTTGGAGGTTCTTGGGATAAGTTCTTGCCCCTTGCGGAGTTTGCCTACAATAACAGTTATCAGTCCAGCATTCGGATGGCACCGTATGAGGCTCTGTATGGTAGGCGGTGTCGGTCCCCAGTGGGTTGGTTCGTGCCGGGCAAGGCTTAGTTATTGGGCACAGACTTGGTTCACGATGCTTTGGAGAAGGTTAAGGTGATTTAGGATAGATTTCGTACAGCCCAGTCTAGACAGAAGAGTTATGCGGATCGGGAGGTTCGCGATGTGGCATTCATGGTTGGAGAGCGAGTCTTGCTCCGGGTTTAGCCTATAAAGGGCGTTATGAGGTTTGGAAAGAAGGGCAAGCTGAGCCCAAGGTTCATTGGTCCATTTGAGGTATTGCGGCAAGTTGGGGAGGTTGCTTATGAGCTTGCCTTGCCTCCCAGTCTAGCAAGATTTCATCTGGTATTCCATGTTTCTATTCTCTAGAAGTATCACGGCGATCCATCTCATGTGTTGGATTTTAGCACAGTCCAGTTGGACAAGGATCTATCTTATGTTGAGGAGCCAGTGGCTATTTTGGATAGGCAGGTTCTAAAGATAAGGTCAAAGAACATTGCCTTAGTAAAGGTTCAGTGGCGGGGTAAGCCGGTTGAGGAGGCGACTTGGGAGACCTAGCAAGATATGCGTAGCCGTTATCCTCATCTTTTCACCACTTCAGGTATGTCTCTATGCTCATTCGAGAACAAACGATTATTTTAAGAGGGGGAGGATGTAATGACCTGGCTGGTCGTTTTGAGAGTAAACGCCTCGATCCCCTATTAACTACTTTCCCCATATCTATTTTCTGCAATTGTGACTTGCCGGGAGGTTTTGTTTTGGTTTTTGGAGTGTTTTGTGACACTTAGTCCCTAAATGGGAGCTTAAGTCTTAAAATTTGGAACGTAGTCGGAACAGTGTGAAGACGGCTCCGTAATGGTAATCCGTCGATTTCGTTAGCTTCGTTGGGTGATTTTGGGCTTAGGGGCGTGTCCGGATTATGTTTTGGAGGTCCGTAGCTCAATTAGGCTTGAAATGGCGAAAGTCAAATTTTTGGAGTTTTGGACCGGTAGTGAAATTTTTTATATCAAGGTCGGTTTCTGATTCCGAAAGTTGGAGTAGGTTTGTAATAATGATTTTGACTTGTGTGCAAAATGTGGGGTCAATCGAATGTGGTTTGGTTGGTTTCGGCATCGGTTGTCGAATCTGGAAGTTTCAAGTTCTTTAAGTTTGAATCAGAGGATAATTCGTGATTTTAGCATTGTTTGATATGATTTGAGTGCTCGACTAAGTTCGTATGGTGTTTTAGGATTGGTTGGTATGTTTGGTTGAGGTATCGGGGGCCTCAGGTGATTTTCGGGGTGAGTTTTGAGCTAGTACGGGCTTTTCGGCACTCTAATGTTGTTCTGGGGGTCTTTGGAAGTGCGGACTGCACATTTTGGGAGTGCTGAGGCAAAAGGGAAGTACGCACCTCCGGGGAATTGTGCTGACCGCACAATTATGTTTGCGGCCGCACTTCGGGCCACAGAGGAGTGTGCGGGCCTCACAATTTTGTGTGCGACCGCACTTAGGAACTCTCAGATTCGCTGATCCGACTTCCGAAGTTTATATCTTTTGATCTACGAGGAATTTTGAGATGATTCAAAAATGAAAGTTGTAACCCTTCGTGTCTAGTTTCCGTAAAGGTTAAGAAATCATCATTTAGATATATATAGAGAAATTCATGGCCAAAATACTTATACCTGGCAGTGCAGTCACCAAGAGAGTGCGGCCGCACTTGGAATTGTGCGGACCGCACATGGTGCGTTCAAAGAATGTACTATATAACCGAGGCTTAGGTTATCATTTTCTCGGTTTGAGACGATGTTTTGTGGGTTTTTCAAGAAATTGATCGGGGAAAGTGATTCTAACTAGGATTTGGGCAAAAATATAGAAAACTCATAAACCACAAATTGAGAATTTGAAGATCGAGTTGTGATCGGAATTGGCGTATTTTGGTATGGTTGGACTCGGGAGTGAATGTGTGTTCATATTTTGTGACTTTTACCCGATTTCGAAACGTGGGCCCGCGGAGGCTTTTTGGTAGTTTTCTAATTCCTTGCTTTAGCTTTGATTTCATTAGCTAGATTAGTTTCTTGCAGCTATATTTACGTTATGTAATTGATTTGGCTAGAGTTGGGCCAATCGGAGCCGGATATTCATAGGAAAGGCACTGTGACTGATTGATTGAGCTTGGTTCGAGGTAAGTAGCTTGCCTAACCTTGTGTGAGGGAAATCCCCTTAGGATTTGGTACTATTTGATATGTGAGCGCCGTGTACGTGAGGTGACGAGTACGTACACAAGCTAATTTTTGTAAAAACCCCGATTTCTAGCAAGTAATAACCTATTTTTCCGTCTTAATTGAGTCTTATCAACATGTGTAGTATCCTGCTAGATAAAATAGCATGCCTACTTGCCTTAATTGTTTATCTGAAATCTGTGCAGCATGTTTAGTGGATTTTTTCTATTTTTCTTTGACTTGTACTTAGTCTAATTTGTAAGATTTCGTGTTGTAGTTGTCGAGTTCCATTGTTTAAGCTGCATATTTACTTTGGGACTACAGAACGATATTCCGGTAGATCCCCCTGTTCTTCATATTTACTTTGGAACTACGGAACTGTATTCTGGTAGATCCCCATATTCTGCATATTTACTTTGGGACTACGGAACGGTATTTCGGTAGATCCTCCTGTTTTGTATATTTATTTTGGGAATACGGAACGGTATTCCGGTAGATCCCCCTGCACATTTATGTTTGGAACTACGAGACGGTATCTTGGGAGATCCCCCGTTCTATTTCTGTGTACTGAGTTGTTACCTTCTATGAATTCTTTCTTGTTAAATTTCAGTCTTTATTTTACTACGATATTTCATTCTTGCCTTACCTTATTATTATATATACTAGTAGGGTCCTGACCTGACCTCGTCACTACTCGACCGAGGTTAGACTTCGCACTTACTGGGTACCGATTGTGGTATACTCATGCTACGCTTCTGCACATATATTTCGTGTGCAGATCTAGGTGCTCCTTATCAGTCGCACTATTAATGAGCCGGGACAGCTTTGGAGACTTCAAGGTATATCTGCCGCATCCACAGACCTCGAAGTCCCCTTCTACTCTTCCCCATGTCCATTATCTTATGTATTTTTCTTTTGACAGACTCTATATAAAGACACTAGATTTTCCCTTTCTGTAGTTTGTGATTCACGATGTTCTGGGTTTTGGGATTTTCTGTGTATTTTTGAATAGTTGTTTATTGTACATGCCGGGCGGCATGGTACCCAGTTATGTTGTTATTGCTACAGTTAGTTGTTAAATTTATGTTTTCATTTCATTATTGTGCAAATGTTAGGCTTACCTAGTCATAGAGACTAGGTGCCGTCATGACGTCATGCGGAGGGGAAATTGGGTCGTGACAGTTGAGTGCCGGGAGCTAAATCAATACAGAAATCAATATCTCTGTTGGGTGGCATCCCCGACAAATCGGCAGGAAATACTTCTGGAAATTCACGAACAACTGGTACTGAGTCCATTGAAGGAACATCCGTACTAGGATCTCGAATATAAGCCTAATAGGCTAGACACCCTTTCTCGACCATATGCCGAGCCTTCATATAAGAAATAACCCTACTGGTAGAATGACCAAGAGTTCCTTTCCACTCTAATTGAGGTAACCTCGTCATGGATAGGGTCACCGTCTTGGCATGACAATCTAATATAGCATGATAAGGTGACAGCCAATCGATACATAAGATGACATCAAAATCTACCATATCAAGAAGTAGAAGATCCATACTAGTCTCAAGACTACCAATAGTAATCACACACGAACGATAGGCATGGTTTACTACAACAGAGTCTCCTACTGGTGTAGATACACACACAGAAGCACTTAGATAATCATGAAGCACAACCAAATACGAAGCAAAATAGGAGGACACATAGGAATAAGTAGATCCTGGAATAAATAGAACCAAAGCATCTCTATGGCAAACTAGAATAATACCTGTGATCAGGGAATCGGATGACTCGGCCTCAAGCCAAGCTAGAAAAGCATAAAATCAGGGCTGGGCCCTACCGCTCTGAACTTCGTCTCCAGGACGACCTTTAACTGTCTGGTCTCCACCTCTAATGGCTTGACCTCGACCTCTAATGGCATGACCTCCACCTCTAGCTGGCTGAGTAGGTGGTGAAGAAACTGGTGCCGGTATGATGCCACGAGAATCCTGCCAACATCTGTTACTCGATAACCTAGGGCAATACCTCCTGATGTGACCAATGCTCCCACACTCATAACACCCATCCTGATGCCATTTCTGCTGAAGCTGAAGATGACCCGAACGGGCTGGATAACTGCCGTAGTGACTCTGGAGTGGTGGTGTACTGATAGGAGCTGAATGTGCGCTAAATGCTGGCTGCCCAGAGTAAGGAATAATAGGACCGTGACTCCCTAAAGCTGAAGATGACCCGAACAGGCCGGATAACCGTCGTACTGACTCTGGAGTGGTGGTGTACTGATAGGAGCTGAATGTGCGCTAAATGCTGGCTGCCCAGAGTAAGGCATAATAGGACCGTGACTCCCTAAAGCTGAAGATGACCCGAACAGGCCGGATAACCGTCGTACTGACTCTGGAGTGGTGGTGTACTGATAGGAGCTGAATGTGCGCTAAATGCTGGCTGCCCAGAGTAAGGCATAATAGGACCGTGACTCCCTAAAGCACCGGGAGATGCCTGAAGTGCTGAATGAAATAGTCTGGCAGGATGACCCGTACCAAAATTACCCCTTCCTCCAGACGAGGCACCACTGAAACCACCGAACTGGCGAGGCCTCTTATCAGACCTCTGCCCTCTCTCCTGTCCAAGAACCATCTCGATACTCCTCGCGACAATAGCAGCCGCCTGAAAGGAAATTTCACTTTCAGTCTCCTTGGCCATCTGAACCCTGATAGGGTGAATGAGTCCCTCAATAAACCTCCTCACTCTCTCTCCCTCGGTATGGTGTAAAAGGAGAGCATGACGGGCTAAATCCATAAAAGGGGATTCATACTGAGTAACAGTCATACTGCCCTACTGTAGACTCTCAAATTGCCGGCGGTAATCCTGTCTCAATGTGATAGGGAGGAACTTATCTGGTCAATGTATAATCTCTCCACCACCTCTTGGCGGAACCAGTCATCTGAAATATAGCAAAATCGACCCATTGGTCTCAACTATACCCATGTTCTGTAGCACCTCATGGCAGCGGTCAAGATAATCCTGTGGGTCCTTAGAAGGTGTAGCACTGAAGTTAACTGGAAAGAGCTTAGTAAACTTATCCAGTCTCAATAAGGCCTCAGAAGACATGGAAGACCTATCATCGGCCTGTGCCGCAACAACTGACTGAACTACTCCAACTGGCGAGATTGCTGGAGCCTAATTCTGGGGAGTCATCTGCTTTGGAATAGGAGTACTGGGAGTTTGTGCTCCTCCCCCAACCTGTGAGAAGGCTGGTGCCACTAGAAATGTACCATTCTGGGCCCCACCCTCCATAAGACTTACCAAACGGACTAGAACGTCTTGAAGCACTGGAGTAGCTATGAATCCTTTCGGGACCTAAACTGGTCCAACTGGTACAGTCTCAACTGGAACCTCTTCCTGAAGATCCACCTGAGGTTCTACATCAGGTGCAGCTGCTTGAGATCTAGACTGAGCTTTACCTCTGTCTCAACCTCTAGCACGACCTCGGCCTCGACCTCTACCCCTGGCCATAGTTGCCACCGGGGTCTCTGGTCCCTGTCCGTCGGTTGATGTATTACGTGTTCTCGTCATCTGCAAGAGAATAAGCATAGAATGGTTATATTATCGATGATAGAATAAAAATGCACAATATGATGAGAAAGAAGTGATATTGTTCCTAAACTTCATAGCCTCTGAAAGATAAGTACAGACGTCTCCGTACCGATCCTTCAGACTCTACTAAGTTTGCTCGTGACTCGTGAGGCCTATGTAACCTAGTGCTCTGATACCAACTATCACAACCCAAAATTCCCACCTTCGGGACCGTGATGGCACCTAACATTTCACTTGCTAGGCAAGCCAACGTTAGAATATAATTAGCCATTTTAACACAACTTTAAGTTAATTAATAACAATGAAAACAAATGCGGAAATAAAGTATAAAAGAAAGTGAATAATCCATAATAGACGCGATATCTAAATACCATCCCAGAATTTTGAGTCACGAGTACACGAGCTTCTAGAATAATATAAATAAAGGTCTAAATAAAATTTAAGTTGTCTGAAATATATTACAAAGCTGAGATAAGATAGAAGGAGACTTCAGAACTGCGAACGATGTACAGTTATACCTCGAGTCTCCACTGGTAGCTGTATCCGAGATAATCTACAGTACGCCGCTGGGATCAACTCCGAAATATGCACAAGAAGTGCAGAGTGTAGTATCAGTATAACCGACCCCACATACTAGTAAGTGCCGAGCCTAACCTCGACGAAGTAGTGACGAGGCTAAGGCATGTCACTTACATTAACCATTACACAATACTAGTAATAACAACAATAATAGAAATAAATCAGGTAACTTATTTTAACAGTTGAAGCCAACTCAGCAGTCATAACCAATTATTATTTCAATTAATTTCTGTTGCGGTGTGCAACCCGATCCCACAATATCGTTTCAATCAATTCTGTTGCGGCGTGCAACCCGCTCCTCCAATATATTCATTTCGATCAATTCTGTTGCGGCGTACAACCCGCTCATCCAATATATCCATTTCAATCAATTATGTTGTGGCGTGCAACCCACTCCTCCAATATATTCATTTCAATCAATTCTGTTGCGGCGTGCACCCTGCTCCCACAATATATTCATATTCAATTATGTTGCAGCATGCAACCCGTTCCTCCAATATATTCACTTTCATTTCTGTTACGGCGTACAACCCGCTCCTTCAATATATTTATTTACCAATTCTTATAAAACAAATTACTCCAATAAATGCAACAATTAATATGAAATTATAAGACAACAAGCATACAATAATTATGATTTATTAGAAATAAGTGATGACAAGTAGTAATTAATTGTGGAAAGTAAGGATGTACTAGGCATTTTAATAATTAGTATGCTAAATGTCAAGTGGCAATCAAGTCACATAAATCAAATAAGCATGTAGCAATTATAGAATGGATTCAAGGCATGATATTGAGCAAAGAGCACGAGAGAAATAATTAATATAGTAATTAATTCATGATCTAAAACGATTTATGAATTTCCAATTAATTATGCAAATAATTAATTTGACGACGTGTAGACGCTCGTCACCCCGCCTATACGTCATTCATATGCATTTCACATAACAATTAATTTAATGGTTATATTCCCTCAAGTCAAGGTTAACCACGACACTTACCTCGTTTTGCAACCATATTCAAGAATCCAATAAACCTTTGTCTCGCGAATCCAAAATCCTCATATCTAGTCATAAACAATTCAATATACTTAATATATATCGTAGGAATTAATTCCATATGAATTTATTAATTTTACGGATAAAAATCCAAAATTTATCTAAAACATCATCAGTGGGACCCATATCTCGAATCACAAAAAAACTTACGAAATTCGAATACCCGTTCCAAGATGCGTCCAACCATATAAAAATTATCAAATTCCGATGTCAAATGGATCTTCAAATCTTAAATTTTCGTTTTTTGAAAGTTTTACAAAAATTCCAATTTCTCCCATCTAAATCCGAAATAAATGATGAATATAGATTTAGATATATGAAATATAATCACCATATGATAAAGAACACTTAGCCAGTTCGAAAGCATGAAAACTCCTTCGAAATCGCCCCTAAATCGAGTTCTAATTGAGGGTTTGTGAAAAATGGGAAAAATCCCGTTTTGGTTCTGTTTTAAGGTCTGGGAGTCAGGCCTTCTTCGCGTTCGCGAAGGGCCTGTCGCGTTCACGATGAGCAGCATCCCGAGTGGCTTTCGCATTCGCGAGTCCTCCTTCACGTTCGCGAAGGCTTCTCCCTCATGGCCTTCGCGTTCGCGAGCCAATGCTCGCGTTCACGTAGAAGAACGACTGACCCTTCCCCCATGTCCCTAAAGCTTCGCATTCGCGAGAAGCTGGTCGCGTTCGCGAAGGGTAAGGCCCCCATTGATTTGCGTTCGTGACCCAGCTATCGCATTCGCGATTAAGAAAATCACCCTGCCCCAGTTTACTCTTCGCGTTCGCGAGAGTACCTTCGCGAACGCGAAGAAGAACACACCAAATATCAGCTGAAGCCAAAAAACCCAGATTTTTCTAAGTTTCAAGACAACCGTAGCCTATCTGAAACTCGCCTGGGCCCTTGGGGCTCTAAGCTAATATTGCAAACAAGTCCAAAAACCTCATATGAAATCACTCGCGCGAACAAAACACCAAAATAACGCCTAGAACTATGAATTGGACACCAAATCAAATGAAATTTTTAAGAAAACTTTAAAACTTCTATTTCTACAACTGAACGTCCGAATCACATCAAATCAACTCCGTTTCTAAGCACATTTGACAGACAAGTCATAAATGACATAACAGACCTATGAAAATTTTCAGAACTCGAATTCTACCTAGATATCAACAAAAGTCAATTTGTGGTCAAACATTGAAATCTTTAAGCCTTTAGGCTTCTAATTTTCGCCAACTGGTGATAATTCAAGCTAGGGACCTCCACATTAAATTCAGGACATACACCCAAGTCCCAAATCACGATACGGACCTACAGGAACTGTTAAAACACTGATTCGAGTCCGTTTGCTCAAAATGTTGACCAAATTCAATTTAATTGAGTTTTAAGGCTCTATTTCATAAATTAGTCTATTTTTCATATAAGTAGCCGTAAGGCTAATTGCGGCGTGCAACCCGATCCACAGTCCATAAATAGCCATAGAGCTCGTTTTGGCGTGCAACCCGATCCATATACACTCACATAGCTCACAACTCGGCACTCAGGCCATATCTCAGTCATTAACCTCTTCAGCCCTCTCGCGCTTTCAGACATCATACCAATCATCCAAAAGAGATAATAACAAGTGTCAATAAGAAAACAAAAGGAAACGGAGATATGACTCGCAAGTAGCACCGTGACTGAGTTCAAGACAGTAAATAGCAGCTAATTCAACAAGTATTCGACCGTTGCGTGTCCCGATAATGATAACATATGGCCTAAGCATGGTTTCTAACATGAATGATAGTCAAATTTTTAGAAGACAGAGAGAACAGGTAATTGACAAAATCCGGGATTTCATACCCTCATGCCCAGATTTAGAACTATTACTTACCTCATACCACGCAAAATCCTATTGCGAAATGCCCTTGCCCCTCGAATCAATCTCCAAACTCCCCGAATCTAGCCACAAGCAGTACAATATAATTAATATAGGCTAAAGTAATCAATTCCATAAGAAAAAACCGAATTTATAAGCCAAAATCCGAAATGGTCTCAACCCGGCCCCGGGCCCACGCCTAAAAATCCAACAAAAGTCACAAAATACGAAAACCCATACACTCACGAGTCTAACTATACAAGAATTACTCGAATCGGACCTAAAATTAGCTTCCAAAACTCGAAATTATAGCCTATGAAGTTTCTACCATTTTCCCCCAAATTTCCAACTCTAATCCTTAATTAGAAGATGAAAATAGCAATAGATTCATGAAATATGGTCCAATCTGAGTTAGAACCACTTACCCCAACAATCTCCTTGAAGAAATCTCGAAAGATCGCCTCACACCTAGCTCTCCAACTCCCAAAATCGAAATGGGAAATCAACCCTCGAAATCCTATTTTCTGCCTAGTAAACTCGCTTCTGCGAGCCTTCAACCGCACCTGCGGGAAATCCATCACAGGTGCGAAAATGACTTAAATAGCTGGGACCGCATCTGCGAACTTTAGGCCGCACCTGCAAGCCCGCTCCTACGGTTCGACTTCCACATCTGCGACCCTTGCCCAGGTCGCCCATACCGCTCATGCGACCATCACTCTGCATATGCGGATGCGCAGGTGCGAATCCCTTCTCGCACCTGCGCTCACAGACCTTCTTGACCAGAAGCGCACCTGCGCTCACAGACCTTCTTGACCAAAAGCGCACCTGCGCCCTTCACTCCGCACGTGCGATCCTGCAGCTGCGGTCTCCCCACCGCAGGTGCGAAACACCAGAAACCAGCAAAGCTTCAGCAATTGCATAAGTCTAATATTTCATCCGCTAAACACCCGAACACACCCGAAGCCCCCGGGACCTTAACCAAACATGCAAACCAGTCCTAAAATATCATACGAACATAGTCGGGCCCTCAAAAAACGTCAAAAATTCTAAAAATACGAATTTCCCTCCAATCCAAACTTAATGAACTTCGAAATTTACAAATTTCCATAACTGATGCCGAAACCTATCAAACCACGTCCGGTTGATCTCAAATTTTGCACACAAGTCATATTCAACATTACGGATCTACTCCAACTTCCGAAATTGGAATCCAACTCCGATATTAAAAAGTCAACTCCCTGGTCAAACTTCCTAAAATTTGACTTTCGCCATTTCAAGCCTAAATTAGCTAGAGACCTCAGATTCATAGTCCGGACATGCTCCTAAGTTCAAAATCACCCAACGGAGCTAACGGAACTGACAAAACTCCATTTCTGAGTCGTCTTCACACAATTCTGACTACGGTCAGACTCCTAAGACTTAAGCTTCCATTTTAGGGACAAAGTGTCCCAAAACACTCCGAAACCAAAAATAAGACCTCCCGGCAAGTCACATAAGCAGAAACAGATACGGGGAAATCAATAAATAGGGGATCAGGGCTAATACACTCAAAATGACCATCCGGGTCGTTACATCCTCCCCCTCTTAAAATAATCGTTCGTCCTCGAATGAGCATAAAGACATACCTGAAGTGGTGAAAATATGAGGATAATGGTTGCGCATATCATGCTCGGTCTCCTAAGTCTCCTCCTTGACCGGCTGACCCCTCCACTGAACCTTCACAGAAGCAATATTCTTCGACCTCAACTTTCAAACCTACCTATCTAAGATCTCCACCGAATCCTCAACATAAGATAAATCCTTGTCCAACTGGACTGAGCTGAAATCCAACACGTGAGACGGATCGCCATGATACTTCTGGAGCATAGAAACATGGAATACTAGATGAACTCCTGCTAGATTGGGAGGCAAGGCAAGCTTATAAGCAACCTCCCCAATATGTTGTAATACCTCAAATGGGCTGATAAACCTTGGGCTCAACTTTCCCTTCTTTCCGAACCTCATAACACCCTTCATGGTGACACCCGGAGCAAGACCCACTCTCCAACCATTAATGCAACATCACGAACCTTCCAATCCACATAACTCTTCTGTCTGGACTCGACTGTGCGTAGTCTATCCTGAATCACCTTAACGTTCTCTTGAGCATCCTGAACCAAGTCTGTACCCAATAATCTAGCCTCGCCCGGCTCGAACCAACTCACCAGAGACCTACACCGCCTACCATACAGAACCTACCTGGTCGCTGATGCTCATACTTCACCTGCTGGTAATGTATTTACCAAGCTACATACTCCACTGTGTCCTTCTTCATTCTCCTCCACTAGTAATGCTGTCTCAAGTCCTCATATATCTTCGCAGCACCCGGATGAATAGAATACCGCCAACTATGAGCCTCCTGGAGAATCAGCTCACGAAACCCATCTACATTGGGCACACATAGCCTCCCCTGCATTCTCAATGCACCATCATCCCCAATAATGACATTCTTAGCATCACCGTGCTGGACCGTGTCCTTAAGGATAAGCATATGGGGGTCATCATACTGACGCTCCCTGATACGATAATAAAGAGAAGACCGAGAGACCACACAAGCCAATACTCGACTCGGCTCAGAAATATCCAATCTAACAAACTGGTTGGCTAAGGCTTGAACATCTAATGCTAATGGCCTCTCTGCTGCTGGAAGATATGCTAAGCTCCCCAAACTCTTCGCCTGGAGACTCAAGGCATCGGCCACCACATTGGCGTTCCCGGGATGGTACAAAATTATGATATCATGGTCCTTAAGAAGCTCCAACCACCGTCACTGATGCAAGTTAAGATCCTTCTATTTGAAAAGCTGCTGCAAACTCCGATGATTAGTATAAATCTCACAATGGCCACCCCGTACAAATAATGCCGCAAAATCTTTAAGGCGTGAACAATACCTGCTAACTCAAGGTCGTGGGCATGATAGTTCTTCTCATGGGGCTTCAAGTGGTGCGAAGCATAAGCAATCACTTTATCCTCTTGCATCAGAACACACCCAATACCGATCCATGAGGCATCATAATACACTGTGTAAGAACCAGAAGCTGATGGTAGAACTAGAACTATAGCCGTGGTCAAAGCAGTCTTGAGCTTCTGAAAGCTCTCCTCGCACTCCTCCGACCACCTGAAAGGAGCACCCTTCTGGGTCAATTTAGTCAAGGGTGATGCAATAGATGAGAAGCCCTCCACAAAATGACGGTAATAATTAGCCAAACAAAGAAAACTCCTAATCTCCATGGCTGAGGACAGTCTGGGCCAACTCTGAACCGCCTCTATCTTCTTCGGGTCTACCTAAATACCCTCACTGGACACCACGCATCACAAGAATGCCACTGAACTGAGCCAAAACTCACACTTGGATAACTTTGCATAAAGCTTCTCCTCACTCAACCATTGTACCACAATCCTCAGATGATGGACATGATCCTCCTAGCTACGAGAGTACACCAGGATGTCATCAATGAATACAATAACGAATGAGTCAAGATAAGGCTAAAACACACTGTTCATCAGATGCATGAACGTTGTTGGGACATTGGTCAGCCCAAAAGACATCACAAGGAACTCATAATGGCCATATCGGGTCCTGAAAGCTGTCTTAAGAATATCCGAGTCTTGAATCATCAGCTGGTCATACCCTGACCTCAAATCAATCTTGGAGAAAACCATCGCTCCCTGAAGCTGGTCGAAGAAATCATCAATACGCGGCAATGGATACTTGTTCTTGATTGTGACCTTGTTCAACTGCCTGTAATCAATGCACATTCTCATAGTACCATCTTTCTTCTTTACAAATAGAACCGGTGAACCCCAAGATGACAGACTAGGCCGGATAAACCCCTTATCGAAGAGTTCTTGAAGTTGCTCCTTCAATTCCTTTAACTCCGCTAGTGTCATATGATACGGTGGAATAGAAATGGGCTGAATTCCTGGTACCAAATCAATACCGAAATCAATATCCTATCGGGCGGCATGCCTGGCAGGTCTGCAGGAAACACATCCAGTAAATCTTGCACCAGCAGAACAGAATCAATAGCAGGGGTCTCTGCACTAACATCCCTCACAAAGGCCAGATAAGATAGACAACCCTTCTCAACCATCCGATGAGCCTTCAAGTATGAAATCACTCTACTGGGAACATAGTCTATAGAGCCGCTCTACTCAACCCTCGGCAATACTGGCATCGCCAACATCACGGTCTTAGCGTGACAATCTAGAACTGCATGACATGGAGACAACCAATCCATGCCCAAAATCACGTCAAAATCGACCATACCTAAGCAACAAGAGATTCACTCTAGTCTACAGAGTTCCAATAGTCACCCCACATGACCGATATACACAGATCACAATGATAGTATCACCCACTGGAGTAGATACATAAATAGACAAAACTAGAGACTCACGGGGCATATCCAGATAATGAGCGAAATACGAGGACACATATGAATAAGTGGAACTAGGGTCAAATATTACAGAGGCATCTCTATGGAAAACTAAGACAATACCTGTAATCACATCATCCAAAGTAATGGTATCTAGTCTAGCAGGAAGAGCATAGAAACGGGCTTGGCCGCCCCCTGATCGGCCTCCACCTCTCGGGCAGACCCTAGCTGACTAGGCTTTACCTCGAGCTGGCTGAGCGGGTGGTGAAGAAATCGGTGTTGACATCAGAGACTAGATCCTCTGCTGAGTTAGACCTCCCACTAGGCGGGAACACTTCCCCCTCATGTGATCAAATTCTCCATACTCATAGTAACTCCCCGGTGCTGGTGCTGGGGACTGAAGGGAGCCCCGGGCACCGGGATAACTGGTAGAAGGACCTGGCATAGATGAACCCTGACTCGCTGGAGCACGGGACGAACTCTGAGCCGGGAGAGCAATGAGAGATGAATGGCCCTATTGATAACTATGTGAACCATGGCCGGATGATGCACCACGTTGAACTGGGCAAGCCGTCTGAGCATGTCTAAAAGGACGACCTCTACCGTGGTGGACCTGACCCCCAGAAGGAACATAGCTAAATCCACCCTATCCACGAGGCCTCTTGGACTCCCTCTCGACCCGCTCCTAGCTGCGAACCATCTCAATCTGACGAGCAATATCGACAACCTCATCAAAAGTAGTACCAGACACTCTATTTCTAGTCACAAGTAATTGCAGCTGAAAAATGAGGCCATCTATGAACCTTCTGATCCTCTCCCTGACTGTCGGAACCAACCAGATAGAATTATGGGCCAACTCTGAAAATTTTATCTCATACTCTGTGACGGACATATCACCCTGACGAAGCTGCTGGAATTGCCTGCGCAGCTCCTCTCTGCAGGACTGTGGCACGAACTTCTCTAGGAATAGATCGGAGAACTGCTGCCATGTAAGGGGTGTTGCACCGACCGGCCTACGCCTTTCGTAAGCCTCCCACCAACTGAAGGCAGCCCCAAAGAACTGAAAAGTAGTGAAGGAGACCACACTGGCCTCTAGAATACCTATTGTACGGAGTATCCTCTGACACTTGTCCAAGAAGCCCTATTCATCCTCTCTCTCGACACTGCTCATCATCAGACATGACATGAACCACATAGTCCTGAGCAGCTGTAACCGGCTGGGCTGGTAGTATCCCCGTTGTCTGGAATCCCTGTACCACCTGCTCTAGTGTGCGGACGGTGGGAGTCTGAGCAACTCCCCCGGCCTGAGAAGTGGCTGCTATCGCCGGAGCAGAGACCGCCTGAGCAAGAGTAGTACACATGGTCAGGATCTGAGCTAAGGCCTCCTGGAGGCCTGGAATCACAATAGGCACATATGGTGCATGGGCCAGTCCCACAGGCTCATCCACAACTGGAGCCAGCTCTTGAACTGGGGCAACTGGTGGATCTGCAGGTGCTGCCCTAGCTGCGGTGTGAGCTACACCTCGGCCCCTACCGTGGCCTCTACTGCGACCTCGGCCTCTCGCAGCCCTGACTGGTGGTACTGGTGGCTGTCCATCCTGCCCCGTAGTATGCGTCCTCACTATCTATGAAAGAATTAGAACAACAGAAATTTAGTTACCAGAATCAAAAGATTCATACGACAAGAATTCAAGAATGTGAAATTTCCTAAGGGTTCGGCAGCCTCTCGAAGATAAGTACAGACTTCTCCGTACCGATCCGCAAGACTCTACTAAATCTGCACATGACTCGTGAGACCTATGTAATCTAGTCTCTGATACCAACTTGTCACGGCCCAAAACCTAACCCGACGTGATGGCGCATATCGTGATACTAGGCAAGCCGACATTTCCAAAACACTTTCAACATTTAACAAAAATGAATTAAAAAATTTAAAATAACTGGAGTTTTTCATAAAACGGGGTAAAACCCCAAAGCATAAGTGTGGAAAAATAGCCCGACATCGGGTTGTCACTGAGTACATGAGCATCTATACCAGAAACAGTCTAATACAACATATAAGGAATAAGAACTGAAATGTGAACAAGATAATGAAGGAGAGCCAAGGCCTGTGAACGCCATGCAGCTACCTCAATAGTCTCTAGAATCAGCTTCTCAAATATCAATAGCCGCTACGACCGGGAACACCTGGATCTACACACGAGGTGCAGGGTGTAGCATGAATACAACCAACTCAATAAGTAACAAAAATAAATAAGGAACTGAGAAGGTGGTGACGAGCTATGCAAATACAGTTCATTTTCAATAATTCCAGCAAAGAATAGACATGCTTTCAAATCCGGCAGTTTAAGTCAAATTAGTTTTATACAGTTAAAGTGCAGGAAATACAGATATAAAATCTTTTAGAATTTCACAACAATGAAAGATAGCAACTAAGTGCATCAACAAATGAAAAACAAGTACAGCCTCTTACAGCAACAATCACTCAACTCGTCATAACAACTCAATCACTCGGCTCTCAGCCCTCAGTACTCACACTCAATAAGTACCTGTGCTCACTGGGGTGTGCAGACTCCGGGGGGCTCCTTTCAGCCCAAGCTCTATATCGTTGCAGCGTGCAGCCCGACCCAATCATATAATTAGCCATAAGGCTCGTTGCGGCGTGCAACCCGATCCACAAGCCATAAATAGCCAAAAGTCTCGTTTCGGCGTGCAACCCGATCCATATACCCTCACATAGCTCACAGCTCGGCACTCAGGCCCTATCTCAGTCACTAACCTCTGCAGCCCTCTCGGGCTTTCAGAAATCATACCAATTAGCCAAAAGAGATAATAACAAGTGTCAACAAGAAAATAAAAGGAAACAGAGATATGACTCGCAAGTAGCAGTATGACTGAGTTGAAGATAGCAAATAGCAATTAATTCAACAAGTATTCGACCGTTGTGGATCCCGACAGTGATAACATATGGCCTAAACATGGTTCCTAACATGAATGACAGTCAAATTTCTAGAAGACAAAGAGAACAGGTAATTGACAATAAGCTATTTGACTTTACAGTCTCATGGGATGGATGAAGTCACAATCTCCCCCCTCCTCCCCACGGTGCACGCCCATACGCCCGTCACCTAGCATGTGCGTCACCTCCAAAATAATCACATCATACCAAAATCCGGGGTTTCATTACCCTCAGGACCAGATTTAGAACTATTACTTACCTCAAACCACGCAAAATCCTATTCTGAAATGTCCTTGCCCCTCGAATCAATATCCAAACGCCCTGAATCTAGCCACAAGTAGTACGGTATAATTAATATAGGCTAAATGAATCAATTCCACAAGAGAAAAACGAAATTATAAGCCAAAATCTGAAATGGGATCAACCCGGCCCTAGGCCGACGCCTCAAAATCCGACAAAAGTCATAAAATACGAACACCCATTCACTCACGAGCCTAACCATAAAAGAATTACTCGAATCCGACCTCAAATCACCTTCTAAAACTCAAAATTATAGCCTATGAAGTTTCTACCATTTTCCCCCAAATTTCCAACTCAAATCCCTAGTTAGAAGATGAAAATAACAATAGATTCATAAAATATAGTCCAATCCGAGTTAGAACCACTTACCCTAACAATCTCCTTGAAGAAATCTCGAAACGTAGCCTCACACCGAGCTCTCCAACTCCTAAAATCAAAATGGGAAATCAACCCTTGAAATCCTATTTTCTGCCCAGTAAACTCGCTTCTGCGAGCCTTCAACCGCACCTACGGGAAATCCATCGCAGGTGCAAAAATGACTTAAATGGTTGTGACTGCATTTGTGAGCTTTGGGTCGCACCTGCGAGCCCCTCCTGCGGTTTGACTTCCGCATTTGCGACCCTTGCCCAGGCCGCTTATACCGCTCCTGCGACCATCACTCCGCATCTGCGAATGTGCAGACGCAACTCCCTTCTCGCACCTGTGCTCACAGACCTTCTTGACCAAAAGCGCACCTGCGCCCTTCACTCCGCACGTGCGATCCCGCAGCTGTGGTCTCCCCATTGCAGGTGCGAAACACGAGAAACCAGCAAAGCTTCAACAATTGCATAAGTCCAATATTTCATCCGCTAAGCACCCGAACACACCCCAGGCCCCCGGGACCTCAACCAAATGTACCAACCAGTCCTAAAACACCATACAAACTCAGTCGAGCCCTCAAAACACGTCACATATGCTAAAAACACGATTCGCTCTCCAATCCAAACTTAATGAACTTCGCAAGTTTCAAATTTCCACAACCGATGCCGAAACCTATCATACCACATGTAATTGACCTCAAACTTTTAGAATCAAATTACGACCCCGATATCAAAAAGTCAACCCCTGGTGAAACTTACCAAAAATTCGACTTTCGCCATTTCAAGCCTAAATTAGCTACAGACCTCACATTCACAGTCCGGACATGCTTCTAAGTCCAAACTCACCCAACGGAGCTAACGAAATCGACGGAACTCCATTCCGGAGTCGTTTTCATACAATTCCGACTACAGTCAAACTCCTAAGTTTTAAGCTTCCGTTTTAGGGACTAAGTGTCCCAAAGCACTCCGAAACCAAAAACAAGACCTCCCAGCAAGTCACATAAGCAGAAACAGATACGGAAAAAGCAGTAAATAGGGGATCGGGGCTAATACACTCAAAACGTCCGGCCGGGTCGTTACAGTTCTGATAAATAAAATGGACAGAACTTTGAACCCGTGAAAGACACGTCATTTTGAACACCCTAAACCATTGGATTGCCTCATTCAAATGTGTTAAGGCTATTTAGAATATAATATATAGCCAACTAAAGTAATATTTAACTTATATATGCAGTTTCATTTTTGGTGAAGGCTGTTGCGCTTGAACACCCTTGGCATAAGATGGCTACGCCACTGTACATAAACATTTATTTAGAAAACAATTTGGTCAGTGCAAAACACCACTTTAATTTATGCTCGCTAGTCAAATATAGTGTAGTATAATATCGTATCCATAGGGATTGGAGTTAAACAGTATTTTTATAGTTTCTAGCTTGATTGTTATCCAGGAGAATCAACAATCGAGATTTATTTGATTAATAACTAAAATTAACTAAGAATCTAAAGCTATTGACTAATGACTATCGAACCAAGGAATAAGCAAAGAAGGTTATCAACGGGAGAAGATAGGGTTTTGATAGGATAGGTGCAAGATAATTATTCGGGATCTAACTCTAGATAATTCTCTTCTAATGTTCAAGTGAGTCTCTCGAATTCACTCAATTATTAGTTCAAACGTTCAGCAAAAACTCCTCTCTCGATTAAGTTTTAACATCACAAGATGAACCAATTTAAGCACGTGAAGATATGCAAGAATGCGTAGTGGATTGGTCTTTAGGAGAACCTTTCTCGATTATCCTCCTAATAGATTTAATCAATGATTCAATTAGCCTTTTTTGATTACATGAACAAGTGAATATAGATGCAACAGTTAAATCCTCCAAAACGCTTCAATACATAAAACTAGAATTATAATCTATAAACAAATCTCAATACACCAAATCCATCAAACCCTAAAGAGAATTACTACATAGATGTGGGACAATTCATCACAAATGTGTTTAATGTAAATGAAAAACATAAAACAATCCAAACTCGGGTCTTGAGTAAGGATTGAATGATGAACTCCTTGTGGTTTTGCTTCTCCAACTCATCCTTAGCCTCCTTAGGTCGAATATATGTCAAAAGTCCCAAAAATAACATTTTCCCATGTATTTATACGAAGTAGGGTAGGGGCCAAATGAAATCACCTTTTCCTACGCGAAATAGGACAATTACTCTACAAAATTTGCACAGGCGCGCTGCATGGGGTGATGCGCCATGCGGTGCATTAGTGGAGAAATCTAGAGAGTTGAAATCTATCAGGCAGCATAGAAATGCGCAAGCGCGGTGCCTGACGCGCCGCCCCACGCACCGCGATTGTGGGCTTTTCTCAGAGTACGGAATTTTCCTTGTTTTTTGATATCCCGATGTGGTTTTTGACCCCCCGAATGCGATCCCGGCTTAATCCCCTAGGCTTTTTACTTAGACTTCAAAGCTCCAAATCACTCGAATTCATTTCATGCATCTACATTGCTTGGAATCACTCCTACAAGGCATAAAATACTCAATTAGTACAAAACACTAGTGATTAAAGCTCAAACACAATAAAAGTGCAGTAAATTAGAGTGCAATAAGCGACTAAAACATGAGATTGTAGCCTATCATAAACATCCCACACTTAAATCATTGATCGTCCTCGAGCAATTGTCACGACCCAAAATTCCCACATCCGGGACCGTGATGGCGCCTAACATTTCACTTGCTAGGAAAGCCAATATTAGAATAATATTAGCCATTGTTTTAAAAAAATTTAAATTAAACGGAAGTCAATTACTAAAATAAAGTGCGGAAGACCATAACTACCGAATCATCAAAATACATCCCTGAATCTGGTGTCACAAATGCACGAGCTACTAGAATAATACAAACAAGGGTCTGAATAAAATAAAGTTGTTTGAAAGAAAGCGCACAACTAAAATAAAGAAGAAGGGGACTTCAGAACTGCGGACGTTGTGCAGTTATACCTCAAGTCTCCTCTGGGTAGCTGAAATTCGAGCAAGTCTATGGTACGCCGCTGGGACCAACTCCAAAATCTGCACAAGAAATGCAGAGTGTAGTATGAGTACAACCGACCCCATGTACTCTGTATGTGCTGAGCCTAACCCTGACGAAGTAGTGATGAGGCTAAGGCAGGTCACTTACATTAACCTTTACGCAATAATAGTAATAACAATAATAATACAATAAAACAGGTAACTCATTTCAACAATTGAAGCCAACTCGACAGTCATAACCAATTATTATTTCAATCAATTTTTCATTGCGGCGTGCAACCCGCTCCAACAATATAATTCTTCAATAAATTTCCGTTGCAGCATGCAACCGCTCCAACAATATAAACTTAAAATATAATCTGTTGTGGCATGCAACCCGATCCCCCAATATATTCCTTTTCATTTCCGTTGCGGCATGCAACCCGCTCCAACAATATAATTTCTCAGCCTTACACGATCGCGTACTGCCTTGTGCGATCGCGTAGCACAAATGGCGTGCTCAGTATCTTCCTTCATTCCTTCTACGCGAACGCGCTCAACTCTACGCGTTCGCGGTGCACTGGGAGTTAACCTTTTGCGATTGCGTGCCTATCTTCGCAAACGCGAAGGGTAAAATTCACTGCTCATAATTTCGCAGAAATGGCTTCGCGATCTTGAAGCACCATGCACTAGATGACAGCCGAAGCTCAAAAACCAGATTTTTCCAAAGTTCAAAATGTACGTAGGATATCCGAAACTCGTGAGGGCTCTAAACCGTACATGCACACAAGTCCAAAAATATCATATGATCTTGATCGAACGATCAAAACTCCAAAATAATGCCTACAACTATGAATCGGACTTCAAATCAAATGAAATTTGTAAGAAGACCTTAGAATTTCTATTTTAACAACCGGACGTTTGAATCACGTCAAACCAGCTCCGTTTCTCACAAAATTTTGCAGACAAGTCATCAATATAGTAATGGAGCTATACCGGGTTCCGAAACCAAAATACGAACCCGGTATTAACAAAATCAAATATTAGTGAAATCTCTTAAGTCATTAAACCTTTAAACTTAAAAATTTCGACAACATGCGAAAACGCGAGCTAGGGACCTCCGAATTCGATTCCAGGCATATGCCCAAGTACCAAATCACGATACGGACCTACCAAAACTTTCAAAATACTGAAACGGGTCCGTTTGCTCAAAGCGTTGACCAAAGTCAACCCAATTGAGTTTTAAAGCTCGATTTCAAATTTTAATCAATTTTTAACATAACAACTTTTTGGAAACAAATTTATGGACTGTGCACGCAAGTCAAGAAAAGATGAATGGTGCTATTTGATGTCTTAGAACACAGGAATAATTATTAAATTTAAAGATGACCTTTTGGTTTATCGCATTCTCCACATCTAAAATAAATGTTCGTCCTCGAACGGAATTAGAAAAGTACCCGAGCTGGTGAAAAGGTGTGGATATTTGCTCTGCATGTCCGACTCGGACTCCCAGGTAGCTGTCTCAATTAATTGACCTCTTCATTGCACCCAAACTGAAGGATAACTCTCAGACCTCAACTGTCGGACCTGCCTGGCTAGAATAGCTACCGGCTCCTCTTCATAAGTCAAATCTTTGTCGAATTGGACTGAGCTGAAATCTAATACATGGGACGGATCACCATGATATTTTCGGAGCATAGACACATGGAACACCAGATGAACCGCTGATAAACTAGGTGATAATGCAAGCTTGTAGGCTACTTCGCCCACCCTTTTAAGAATTTCAAAGGGCCCAATATACCTAGGGCTTAACTTGCCTTTCTTTCCGAACCTCATTACACCTTTCATAGGTAAAACCCGGAACAATACTCTTTCTCCGGTTATGAATGCAACATCACGAACCTTACGGTCGGCATAACTCTTTTGCCTAGACTGAGTTGTGCGAAGTCGATCCTGAATAACCTTGACCTTATCCAAGGCATCCTGTACCAAATCGGTACCCAATAACTGAGCCTCTCCTGGTTCAAAACAGCCAATGGGCGAACGACACCGTTTCCTGTATAATGCTTTATATGGAGCCATATGAATGCTTGACTAATAGCTGTTATTATATGCAAACTCCGCTAGTGGCAAGAACTGATCCCAAAAACCTCCAAAGTCTATAACACAAGCGCGAAGCATATCTTCCAATAATTGAATAGTGCGCTCTGAGTGCGCTCTGACTGTCCGTCTTTCTGTGGATAAAATGTTGTACTCAACTCAACCCGCGTGCCTACCTCACGTTGTACAGCCATCTAGAAGTGTGAAGTGAACTGCGTACCTCGATCAGAAATGATAGACACGGGCACACCGTGAAGGCGGGCATCCTCACGAATGTAAATTTCAGCTAACCGCTCTGAAGAATAGGTAACTGCCACTGGAATGAAATGTGCTGACTTGGTCAACCTGTCCACAATGACCCAAACTGCTTCAAACTTTCTCTAAGTCCGTGGAAGCCCAACAACAAAATCCATAGTGATACGCTCCCACTTCCACTCGGGAATTTCTAACTTTTGAAGCAAACCACCAGGTCTCTGATGCTCGTACTTGACTTGTTGACAATTTAGACACCGAGCTACATATGCAACTATATCCTTCTTCATTCTCCTCCACCAATAATATTTCCATAAATCTTGATACATTTTGGCGACACCTGGATGAACAGAATACTTGGAACTGTATGCCTCTTTAAGAATTAATTCACGAAGCCCATCCATATTAGGCACACAAATACGACCCTGCATCCGTAGACCTCCATCTTCCCCCACATTTACCTGCTTGGCATCACCATGCCGCACCGTGTCCTTAAGGACAAGCAAATAAAGATCATGATATTGCCGCTCTATGATGCGCACATATAAAGAAGACCGAGCGGTTGTGCAAGATAGAACTCGACTGGGCTCTGAAACATCTAACCTCACAAACTGATTAGCCAAAGTCTGAACATCTGCAGCTAACGGTCTCTCACCAACCAAAATATACGCAAGACTGCCCATACTCACAACCTTTCTACTCAAAGCATCGGCCACCACATTAGCCTTTTCGGGGCGATACAAAATGGTGATATCATCATCTTTCAACAACTCCAACCATCTTCTCTAACTCAAATTGAGATCTTTTTGCCTGAACAGATATTGTAGGCTACGATGATCAATGAATACCTCACATAAGAAACCATAAAGGTAATGCCTCCAAATATTCAGTGCATGAACAATGGCTGCCAATTCTAAGTCACGAACAGGATAATTCTCCTCGTGAACTTTCAACTGCCGTGACACATATGCAATCACTCTGCCATCTTGCATCAATACTACACCAAGTCCAATGCGAGATGCATCACAATACACCATATATGATCCTAAACTTGTGGGTAATAACAACACTGGTGCCGTAGTCAAGGCAGTCTTAAGCTTCTGAAATCTCAACTCATACTCGTCTGACCATCCGAATGGAACACCTTTTTGAGTCAGTCTGGTCAATGGGCTTGCTATAGATGAAAACCCTTCCACGAACCGGCGATAATAACTTGCCAAACCTAGGAAACTCCGTATTTCCGTAACTGAAGTAGGTCTAGGCCAATTATGAACTTCCTCAATCTTCTTAGGATCAACTTTTATGGCTTCTGCCGATACTACATGCCCCAAAAAAGCAACTGAGTCTAACTAAAATTCATATTTTGAAAATTTGGCATATAACTTATTATTTTCCAAATTCTGAAGCACACTCCGAAGATGCTGCTCATGCTCCTCTCGACTACTGCAGTAAATCAAGATATCATCAATGAATACAACTACAAAAGAATCCAAATCGGGCTTGAACACCCAATTCATCAAATCCATAAATGTTGCTGGGGCATTTGTCATCCCAAATGTCATCACTAGGAATTTGTAATGCCCATACCAAGTCCGAAAAACTGTCATAGGGACATCATATGCCCTAATATTCAACTGATGGTAACCAGACCTCAAGTCGATCTTTGAAAACACCTTGGCACCCTGAAGCTGATCGAATAAGTCATCAATTCTTGGCAGCGGACACTTGTTCTTGATAGTAGCCTTGTTCAACTGCCGATAATCTATACACATCTGCATTGAGCCATCTTTCTTCTTTACAAATAGTACGGGTGCACCCCAGGGTGAGACACTAGGTCTAATGAATCCTTGATCAAGCAAGTCTTGTAATTACTCCTTCAATTCTTTCAACTCCGGCGGGGCCATACGGTATGGTGGGATAGAAATGGGTTAGGTGCCCGGAGCCAAATCAATACAGAAATTAATATCTCTATCGGGTGGCATCCCCGGCAAATCTGCAGGAAATATATCTGGAAACTCACGGACAACTGGGACTGAATCCATAGAAGGAACATCTGCATTGGGATCGCGAATATAAGCCAAATAAGCTAGACACCCCTTCTCGACTATACACTGAGCTTTTACAAAAGAGATAACCTTACTGATAGAATGGCCAGGAGTCCCTTTCCACTCTATTCGAGGTAACCCTGGCATGGCTAGGGTCACCATTTTGGCGTGAAAATCCAATATTGCATGATAAGGTGAGAGCCAATCCCTACCCAAGATGACATCAAAGTCTACCATATCAAGAAGTAGAAGATCCACACTAGTCTCAAGACTCTCAATAGTAATCACACACGAGCGATAGACATGATCTACCATGATAGTATCTCCCACCGGAGTGGACACACACACAGGAGCACTCAGAGAATCACGAGGCATCACCACCGGAGTGGACACACACACAGGAATAAGTAGATCCTGGAACAAATAGAACTGAAGCATCTCTATGAAAAACTGGAACAATACTTATAATCACAGCATCAGATGATTCGGCCTCAAGCGTTGCTGGAAAAGCATAAAATCGGGGCTGGGCCCCACCACTCTGAACTACGTCTCTGGGATGGCCTCTAACTGGTTGGCCTACACCTCTAACGGCCTGACCTCCACCTCTAGCTGCCTAACCTCTACCTCTAATTGGCTGAGCAGGCAGTGAAACAACCGGTGCCGGTGTGATGGCACAAGAATCCGGCCGAGATCTATTACTCGACAACCTAGGGAAATACCTCCTGATGTGACCAATATCCCCACACTCATAACACCCATCCTACTGCCGTGGCTGCTGAAGCTGAAGCTGACCCGAACGGGCCGGATAACCGTTGTAGTGACTCTGAAGGGGTGGTGCATTAATAGGAGCTGAATGTGCACTAAATGTTGGTTGCCCAAAGTAAGGCATAATAGGACCGTGACTCCCTGAAGCACTATGAGATGCCTAAAGTGTTGAATGTAACAGCATGGGAGGATGACCCCTACCAAAATTACCCCTGCCTCAAGATGAGGCACCACTGAACCCACCGAACTGACGAGGCCTCTTATTAGACCCCTGCCCTCTCTCCTGTGCAAGAACTATCTCCATCCTCCTCGCAACATTAGCAACCACCTGAAAGGAAATCTCACTTCATGTCTCCTCTACCATCTAAATCCTGATAGGGTGAGTAAGTCCCTCAATAAACCTCCTGACTCTCTCTCCCTCAGTAGGAAATAAAAGGAGAGCATGACGGGCTAGATCCACAAAACGGGTCTCGTACTGAGTAACAGTCATTCTGCCCTGCTGTAAAATCGACCCCATTGGTCTCAACTATACCCATGTTCCGCAATACCTCATGGCAACGGTCAAGGTAATACAGTGGGTCCTCAGAAGGTGTACCACTAAAGTGAACTGGAAAGAGCTTAGTAAACTTGTCCAGTCTCAATAAGGTCTCAGAAGACAGGGCAAGGCCTATCACTGGCCTGTGTGGTAACAACTGGCTAAACTACCCCAACTGGCGGGGCTGCTAGAGCCTGATACTGGGGAGCCATCTGCTCCAGAGCTAGAGTAGTGGGAGTTTGGGCTCCTCCCCCAGCCTATGAGATGGCTGGTGCCACTGGAAATGTACCATTCTAGGTCACACCCTCCATTAGTCTCACCAAACGGACTAAAGCGTCCTGAAGTACTGGAGTAGCTATGAATCCTTCCGGAACCTGAACTGGTCAAACCGGTACAGTCTGAAATGGAACCTCCTCCTGAAGATCCACCTGAGGTTCTACAACAGGTGCTGCCGCTCGAGCTCTAGACTGAGCTCTACCTCTGCCTTGGCCTCTAGCACGACCTCGGCCTCGACCTCTAACCTTGGTCATAGTTGCCACCGGGGGCTCTAGTCCCTGTCCATCGGTAGATGTATTATGTGTTCTCACCATCTACGAGAGAATAAGAATAGAATAGTTCAATCATCGCTGATAGAATAAAATCGCATGACAGGATAAGAAAGAAGTGATGTTGTTCCTAAACTTTATAGCCTCTGAAAGATAAGTACAAACGTCTCCGTACCGATCCTTCAGATTCTACTAAGCTTACTCGTGACTCATGAGACCTAGGTAACCTAGTGCTCTGATACCAACTTGTCACGACCCGAAATTCCCACCTTCGGGACCGTGATGGCGCCTAACATTTCACTTGCTAGGCAAGCCAATGTTAGAATAATATTAGCCATTTTTTTAAAATAATTTAAATTAAACGGAAGTCAATTACTAAAATAAAGTGTGGAATACCATAACTATCGAATCATCAAAATACATCCCTGAATCTTGTGTCACAAGTGTACGAGCTACTAGAATAATACAAACAAGGGTCTGAATAAAATAAATTTGTCTGAAAGAAAACACACAGCTAAAATAAAGGAGAGGGGGACTTCAGAACTACGGACGCTGTGCAGTTATACCTCAAGTCTCCTCTGGGTAGCTAAAACTCGAGCAAGTCTATGGTATGCCGCTGGGACCAACTCCAAAATCTGCACAAGAAGTACAGAGTATAGTATGAGTATAACCGACCCCATGTACTCTGTAAGTGCCAGCCTAACCTCGACGAAGTAGTGATGAGGCTAAGGCAGGTCACTTACATTAACCTTTACGCAATAATAGTAATAACAATAATAATAGAATAAAACAGGTAACTCATTTCAACAGTTGAAGCCAACTCGACAATCATAACCAATTATTATTTAAATCAATTTCCGTTGTGGCGTTCAACCCGCTCCAACAATATAATTCTTCAATAAATTTCCGTTGCAGCATGCAACCGCTCCAACAATATAAACTTAAAATATAATCTGTTGCGGCGTGCAACCCGATCCCCCTATATATTCCTTCTTATTTCCGTTGCGACGTGCAACCCGCTCCAATAATATAATTTAACAACTCTTAAATATAATAAAAATACTCCCATAAATACCATATTCAGTAAGAAATTATTAGGCAACAAAGCACACAATATTTATAAATATTTAAGAAATAAGTAATGACAAGTAGCAATTAATTATGAAAATCAGGGAGAAAATACACTATTTTATATTTAATATGCTAAATATCAAGTAGCAATTAAGACACATAAATCAAATAAGTATGTAATAATTATTGCATGAATTCAAGAATTAATATTTGACAAGAAATATGAGAGAAACAATTATTATAACAATTAAATCTTGTCTTAAAATAATTTATTATTTTTAAATAATTATGCAAACAATTAATTGACAAAGTATAGGAACTCGTCACCTTACCTATACATTGTTACACATGAAATTCACGTAACAAATAATTCAAGGGTTCTATTCCCTCAAGTGAAGGTTAACCACGACATTTACCTCGATTTGTAACCAAATTCAAGATTCCAAAAAACCATTACCTCGCGAATTCGTGTCTGAAATCCTCAAATCTAGTCATAAATAATTCAATATACTCAATACAAATCGTAGGAATTAATTCCGTATGAAATTACTAATTTTCCGGATTAAAAATCCAAAATTCATATAAAAAATCAACAGTGGGACCCAAACCTCGAATCCAGTAAAACTTTACGAAATCCAAACACCCGTTCCGATACGAGTTTAACCATACAAAAATTATCGAATTCCGACGCCCGATTGACCTTCAAATCTTAATTTTATATTTTTGGAAGATTTTATAAAAGTCTGTTTTTTCTTCCATAAATTCACGGATTCATGATGTAAATGAGTATGTAATCATAAAATATAATCAATATTGGATAAGGAATACTTACCCCAATTTTTTTCCGTAAAAATCGCCCAAAAATCGTCTTACCCGAGCTCAAAATCGAAAATGGTAGAAAATGGGTCGAAATCCCATTTACAGAACTTATGTTCTGTTTGTCCAGGTTTTTACCTTATGCGATCGCGGAAATTCCTTCGCGATCGCGTAGCACATCTTTGCCCACTTCCATTTTACTCTTCGTGATCGTGTATAATTCTTTGCGATCGCGAAGCATATTTTGGCTGTCCAAAATTTTAACTCTACGTGATCGCATAAATGATAATGCGATCGCGGAGAACATTTTCTCCTCCTTATGCGATCGCGTATTTCCTTGTGCAATCGCGTAGCACAAATAGCGTGCCAAGCTTCTGCCTTCATTCCATCTACGCGGACGTGATCAACTCTACGCATTCGTGGTGCACTGGGAGTTAACCTTTCGCGACCGCGTGCCTATCTTCGCGAACGCGAAGGGTAAAAATCACGGCTCATAATATCCTCTTTGCGATCGCGGGAATGGCTTCGCGATCGCGAAGCACCATGCACTAGATGACAGCTGAAGCTCAAAACTCAGATTTTTTCAAAGTTCAAAAGGTCCGTAGGCTATCCAAAACTCACCCGATTTCTCGGGGCTCTAAACCGTACATGCACACAAGTCCAAACACATCATACAAACTTGCTCGCATGATCAAAACACCAAATTAATGCCTAGAACTATGAATCGGACTCTAAATCAAATGAGATTTGTAAGAAGACTTTAGAATTTCTATTTTAACAACCGAACTTCCGTATCATGTCAAACCAGCTCCGTTTCTCACCAAATTTGGCAAACAAGTTATAAATATAGTAATGGAGCTATACCGGGTTTCGGAACCAAAATACGGACCCATTATCAATAAAGTCAAACATTAGTCAAATCTCTTAAGTCATTAAACCTTTAAACTTAAAACTTTCGACAACATGCGATAACTCGAGCTAGGGACCTCCAAATTCAATTCCGCGCATACGCCCCAAGTCCTAAATCATGATACGGGCCTACCGGAACTGTCAAAATACTGATCTAGGTCCATCTACTCAAAACTCATCATACCAAGAATATTTAAAATAGATTAAACACTCTAATGTAACATCTTCGCCTCTAGATATGACTCACAAGCACCATGCATTATTTATAACCCACTCACTTACTCTAAAGCAGAGGTCAATGGCATCACCTTTCCTTCATGAATTAAATTCCCTCACACAACGATATAGAGTAGTTTCACACACAATAAAATTTAAGAACAATTAGGAACTCAAGATAGAAAGAATTCACTCACTCTCAGAAACAACATTCATATTCCACAAAAGATACACCATAGGCTTTGCAGTAATGTACTACTATACTAATTGAGCTCATTCAGTCAAGGATCAAGTAGGACTTCATTTTGTTGTAATGTAGGTTGTAGGACGGGTAGGATACATTTGAATATAAGAGTGACTACACCTACCTAAGCACTTTTAATACATACAATTTACCTTTCAAAACCCCACACTTATGTCAAACCATAACTCTACCTTCACAATTAATATACAACAATTCCCTACTTCTTTAAGCACAATTACATCAAGTTACCACTATCAAGGAATATATTTTTTTAATAAAAATTTTTTTTTCTTTCTTTCTTTTTCTTATTCAATTCAAGTGGCTCTTACTTTTTCAAAACACTACACTTTTCTCCTTATTTCATTAGTTCACTCAAAAGCCAAACCAACCACCCCACACTTCAACTTTTACAAAGTCCCTTACTTTGCCATTCTTTCCAGAATAGGATTTTTCTTAATATCATTTGGATGGACTCAGATCCTTTCATGTAGGAGAGTCTTTGATGGGCTTTGAATTTGGATAGATCCAGTGGGCCTTCTTGCATGGACTTGGGCTTGCTTACTGGCTTCGCTGAGGATGGGATTCCCTACCCGATGAGTCTGGCTAGGCTATTAGGCACCTTTGGTCTAGGCTTTCTCAGGCCTATCCAGAAGTCTGAAGTTCCGTCTACAGAAGGTCTAATTCTGAGCCGAAGCTCTATTTATTGCCCTATTCCCTTTCCTGACCAAAGTCACTAAGGAGGGGCCGGGGCGGACTGCAATTCGTCTGAGCTTAGTCTTCTCTTCTGAGACGATTGGAGGCTGGGGAAAGGGCACTCTTGAAGAAGNAGGGCGGACTGCAATTCATAAGTCAAATCTCTTAAGTCATTAAACCTTTAAACTTAAAACTTTCGACAACATGCGATAACTCGAGCTAGGGACCTCCAAATTCCATTCCGCGCATACGCCCCAAGTCCTAAATCATGATACGGGCCTACCGGAACTGTCAAAATACTGATCTAGGTCCATCTACTCAAAATGTTGACCAAAGTCAACTCAATTGAGTTTTAATGCTCTATTTCACATTTTAATCAATTTTTAACGTAAAAACTTTTCGAAAATATTTACGGATTGTGCCTGCAAGTCGAGGAAAGTTGAATGGTGCTATTTGAGGTCTCAGAACACAGAAATAAATATTAAATTTAAAGATGACGTTTTGGGTCATCACAACAATCAAACTACAGTTCATATGGACACGACCTTTTTAAACAACTCTCATAACTCATCATACCAAGAATATTTAAAATAGATTAAACACTCTAATGTAACATCTTCGCCTCTAGATATGACTCACAAGCACCATGCATTATTTATAACCCACTCACTTACTCTAAAGCAGAGGTCAATGGCATCACCTTTCCTTCATGAATTAAATTCCCTCACACAACGATATAGAGTAGTTCCACACACAATAAAATTTAAGAACAATTAGGAACTCAAGATAGAAAGAATTCACTCACTCTCAGAAACAACATTCATATTCCACAAAAGATACACCATAGGCTTTGCAGTAATGTACTACTATACTAATTGAGCTCATTCAGTCAAGGATCAAGTAGGACTTCATTTTGTTGTAATGTAGGTTGTAGGACGGGTAGGATACATTTGAATATAAGAGTGACTACACCTACCTAAGCACTTTTAATACATACAATTTACCTTTCAAAACCCCACACTTATGTCAAACCATAACTCTACCTTCACAATTAATATACAACAATTCCCTACTTCTTTAAGCACAATTACATCAAGTTACCACTATCAAGGAATATATTTTTTTAATAAAANTTCTTTCTTTCTTTTTCTTATTCAATTCAAGTGGCTCTTACTTTTTCAAAACACTACACCTTTCTCCTTATTTCATTAGTTCACTCAAAAGCCAAACCAACCACCCCACACTTCAACTTTTACAAAGTTCATAACAAATGCAAGTGCTCACAAGATGTAAAAGGTTCAAATAGATGGTCAATTCGAACAGATGGGCAAGGCTTGTAATGTGGTTTCCAAAAGAATATGATTACAGGCTCAAAAGGGTTAACTAAGATACATGAGAATTAGGTGGGTAAAAGCTTATAACTGGCTCAACAAAGAAATTCCTAAATCACTTCCAAGACTAAACAAAACTACCATTTCGCTTTGCAAAAATACGGGGCAAGTTCTAGACATCAAATGCAATGCATAGAATAATATAAAACCTCACACCACACATGGCACATAACTCACTCAGGATTGGATTATCAAGACACTCTAGTCAAAGCAGTTAGGCAAAGTTAAGATCATACAATTTAAGGTACTTATACAAGAGTTAAAAACTGAGCTTAAGCGTCACAACTAAAGCACTTACTATTCTCAAGGCATAATAAAGTTAAGAGACAATGTCTTCAATTCAATTCATAGCACAATGTTTTCTACTACTCTACAAAATAAAAACTAACTACACCCGGTACAAACAAAACCCTTGGAAAAGAACTGCGGCATAAAGAAAAACCAAGGTGGAATTAATACACTACCTAATAAAAGAAAATCTTTTTTTCTTTTTTTTCTTTCGACTTTAATCCCTCAAGAAACTCGTTGAATGATATCCATCGTCAGGAAAAATTGAATGTGTTTCAATTTTTATGTTTTTTTTTCAATTTTTCCAACTACTACAACTAACAAAACTATCACATATACATACAACATACAATTATCCCCCACACCACACTTTAAGTTGTGGCATGTCCTCATGACAGACAATTAAAAAATATAAGGTAAAGGAAACTTCCCTGAACATCTAGTCGGGGTAGGAGTCGAAGTCGGGATCCATTCCTCACGTTCGAACTAATGCGCACATCCATGCTGACAGCTTCTTCTTCGCCTTCTTCGTGTGTACCCCACACTTATCTTTCTCACTCCCTGCAGCCTTCTCTTTCGAGCCCTTCACTTTTCACTCAACAATTGCAGCTGGCTTCTCCTTTTTCACCCCCGTTTCTACATTCATCTCGAAAGTTACAGTCTCCTCACCCACTCTAAGCGCGAGCTTTCTCTCATGTATATATAATATTTCTCTACCCATTGCTAAGAATGGTCTTCCTAAGATGAGGGGGACCTTTTTGTTCTCCTCCATATTCACTACTATAAAATCTACAAGAAATACGAACTTATCTACCCGAACTAAGACATCTTCCACTATCCCCTTATGTATCAGAGTCGTTTGGTCTGCCCGCTGCGAAGATATTGGCACTGGCCTTATCTCTCCAATCTCCTTCTCTAGTTTCATGTAAATAGATAGAGGCATTAAGTTAATTGAGGCTTCAGAATCACATAAAGATTTATCAAAATTAATAGAGCCTAAAAGGCAAGGTATAGTAAAACTCTCTGGATCTCCACACTTTTGTGGGAGTTTTGTTTTGCAATATCGTACTGCAATGCTCTGTGAGCTTGACCACGGAGGTCTCTTCTATCTTCCTCTTCTTTGTCATGATCTCCTTCAAGAATTTGGCATAAGCTAGCATTTGGGGAAACTCTTATGTGAATGGAAAATTTATATTAACCAGTTAAGCATATCCAGAAATCTCTCAAATTGTTTGTCAAGCTTTTCTCTATATAGCTTTTGAGAAAAAGGTACAGTAGGCATATGCTCGCTCTCATTAGATTCCTCCCTTCTCGAAGTTTCCTCCTTCTTCTTTTTTTCAGCTCCCTTCTTGGGTTTCTTCTTCTTATCAATATCATTCTTCAGCTGCTCCCCACTTTCCTTTGCAATTATACCATCTTTTTGGTTTGAGGTGGGATCTTTCAACACTTGCCCACTTCTCAAGGTCACAACATTCACTGTTTCTTTGGGATTTCTCTCAGTATCAACGGGGAGAGTTCCTGGAATCCTCTAAGACAATAGAGTGGCTAGCTGCCCAACCTGTCTTTCCATGTTTCGAAAACCAATACCTATTTCTTTGATAGCCGCTCCATATTCCCGTATAGTTGCGCTATGAGTTTCAAGCCTCTCATCAGTCTTGATAATGAAAGCCTTCATTAGATCCTCTAGACTGGGTTGAATGGGCTGTTGAGGCTGAAATTGCTGCCTCTGCTAATTTTGGTATGCTGGAGCTCCTTCTCCTTACGGGCTAGAGTTATTTTGTTGCCAAGCATTCGCATTACCTACAGGTGAACTCCATAAATCACCGGGGTGCCTCTAACCCATCGCAGTATAATTTCCTACATCATTTACTTCCTCAATTAAGGTTTGACACTCATGAGTAGGGTGTCCTCTTCAACATATATCACAAGCTGCTTGAGGCTCACTTTGTATTGTAGCTAAGGTTAGCTTCTGTATTTCTTTATCCATAGCATCAAACTGTACCTGCAAAGATGTGTTAGAATCAACCTGGTGAACACCTGTTGATCTTCTTCTTTCAGCACTCTCAGAGGGACATTGATTTGCATCTTCAGATAACTTGTCAAGAATTGTGACTATCTCTTCTGGAGTCTTCTTCATCAATGGACATCCAGCTGTGTTGCTCAATACTCTACATGAGGCTGGTGTTAATCCATCACAAAAGTCCTGGAGCTGCATCCAGAGTTCAATTCCGCTATGTTGACACTTTATGACTATTTCCTTAAGCCTTTCCCAAGCTTCAAACACAGTCTCAGCATCTTTCTGGCAGAAGTTATGGCTTTCTCTTCTAAACTTGCCCGTCTTAGCTGATGAAAAATATTTATCAAGAAATGTTTTGGTCATCTCATCTCATGTTCGAATCGATCCACTAGGTAAATTTTGAAGCCACTGATTTGCATCATCTTTGAGTGTGAAGGGGAACGCCCTTAAGTAAACTGCATCTTGTGACACACCATTGTATTGAAAGATGTTCATAATCTCCTCGAAGTCCATTAGATGTGTGTTTGGATCTTCGTTTGGCTTCCCTCTAAAGACACAACAATTCTGAAGGGTTTGGAGCAACCCTTGCTTCAACTCTAAATTGTTTGTTGTAATTGGAGGTGGTCGAACACTGGATAAACCTTGATTGTAGCCCGGTCTAGCATAATCGCCAAGTGGTCACCCAATCATGGGAGCTATATTTCCGAACTGGTCTTCACCCAAAGGTTGATTTTGAGCAATTCTACGACCCCTCTCTTCTTCGTAGATAAGTTGTGCATCTCTAATAGTTGCTTCCTCAGCATCCCGTGCAGCTTGTTCTCGCCGCTGGGCTGCTTCTCTCGCAGCCAAATCCACATTATCTTCACCGTTTCCAACCATAAGTTCTTTAGTTGAGGACTGCCCAACCTTTTCTGATATCTTGGTGAGATTTTTTTCCTTCTTCAGCTGTCGCAATTGTTTTTCTATCTCGGGTTCATATGGTAGCACTTCCTTCGAAGAAGTTCTAGTCATGCACCACTCTGAACCTGTAACCTGCGGACAGTCAAAGAACAACTAACGTAAAAAGAGAAAAATAAAATAAAATAAAAAGAAAATTCCTGAATTAGCACTACAAACTATTTCAAACATTATTGATTGCCAATCCCCGGCAACAACGCCAAAATTTAGTGAGCGCAAAACACAACTTTAATTTATGCTTGCTAGTCAAATATAGTATAGTATAATATTGTATCCACAAGGATTGGAGTTAAATAGTATTTTCATAGTTTCTAGCTTGATTGCTATCTAGGAGATTGAAGGTCCATCACCAAGCTTCACTGTGGCCATTTTTTTCATACGGGTATGTAACATATATCTGAGTTTTATATAGATCTCTAAAAATAATTAGACATTATAGAATTGATCAGTCTTCCCTCGCTCTATTCTTGGTTAACTAAATTTTGTCATATGTATCGTGGTGAAATTCAACTAAAGTGATCTGATTCTATTTTACTGCACATTAAAAAATGTTTGTCTACTTCGTATGATTTAGCCTTTTTTCCTTTTATTGAATTTTTATATTTGATATCTTAATTAAGCTGATTTTCTTTCTGACTCATCGTAAGAGAAAAAGAAAACTATTTAGATCCTGATAAAATCATAGTAGCGAGTTCTTTTTTTTTTCTTCTTCTTGATATCTTGTAAGTAAAATTAAACTTTCTGAGATATAGGACAAACATTTGTTTTTTACATCGCTTGGCAATTTGACTCAGCTAAAACATAAAATGAAATGGTCTTCTATACTTTGCTTAGAATTTGAATAGAAGAAAATGATCCCATAAAAAAATTTTATGTGTTATTTTCAGATTTCTTCTGTGTAAAAGATATAAAACTAAGAAAATTATAAAGGACTACAAAACGAATTGAATGGTGAGGGGGTATGTGGGTAAAAAAGGGTTTTTAAAAACAAAAAGAAAGATTCCATCAGTAGCTAGAAACAATAAAGAAGAATATATATACGACATCTTGAAAGAAAAAAAAAAGTATTTAACTTTTCTAAATAGACAGCATAACAATTTTTTATGTTATAGCAGTTAAATCTGATTGTTTTCATGATTATAATTCACTTATTATGAAGAAGTACCTACAAATATTTTATGGATCATCTGATGGTATAATTATTTTTTATACACTATCGATATATATAAATTAAACTAAAAATAAATAAAATAAGAACTGTTCGTGTCTGCTTTAGATAATAAACATAGACACACGCATACAAGTCCATATATGAAAATCATATAAGTGTAAAGGTATTTAGCCTTCGATTAATATAGAATTTCTTTTCCTTATATAACATGCATCTCTTTCTCTTTTTTCAAAAATTAAATGAAGTTGGTCTGATCTTAATTAAATGCCCTTCCATTTATTTATTATTTTGTTATGTAGACTGCATAGGGTCCGAGTTCAATAATAGAGGAAGAATGCAGTGTCCCAACTGCAGGAAGATTGAAGAAGCTGGGAACTGGAGGTGGTTCGCAGGTCCTCAAAATGATGATCCTAATGAACAACAAAACAATATCATCGATGACGAAGAATATGTAAACGACGTAATTAATACTCTCTCAGTTCCCTTTTACTTGTTCAGTTTGCATTTCTGTATACACTTGTTTCAACACAATTATCTGAAACAATTCCTATTTGAATTTTTCATTAGCCACAATTATCGCCTCAAGAGTTATTAATGCAACTTCGTGCACGCCTTCACTTGTATAACCAAGCTGTAGCTACCAATATGAGGTAACACTACTTACCATTGTTCTTCTTCATATATTTATCAACATAGATAATTAAGATAAAGCACGTTACACTTGTTCATATGTGATTTTTGCCTCATGTACACTTTATTAACCTATATATCACAACAAGAAAAGGCTCATTTTGTGGAGTTATTTTCTCAATTAGTGGCAGTTTTTGAAAACGCCATGGTTACAGTTGCCATGAGCAATCTTGTGACTGTCTTTTAAAACCCACGATAACCCCACAAAATGAATTTTAAATTTAAGAAGGTCTTTTAAAGAGATTAGTGACAGTTTACAATCCTCATAATATGATCTCAATGTTTTAAAAAGAAATATTTGTGGGGGCTTATAACCCCCTTAATATTATCTCATCGTTTTTAAAGAAAACAAATTAATTAGCGCAGTTAATTACTGCTACAATACTTTTGTTTGAAGGTGAGCCTTGGCTTAACTGGTAAAGTTGTTGCCATGTGACCAGGAGGTCACAGGTTCAAACCAGCCAACTGGCGAATGGCACCATCTTCCGTATAATGCCTCATATGGAGCCATCTGAATGCTAGACTGGTAGCTATTATTATAGGCAAACTCAGCAAGTGGAAAGAATTGGTCCCAAGAACCTCCAAAGTCTATAAAACAAGCGCGAAGCATATCTTCCAATATTTGAATAGTGCGCTCTGACTGTCCGTCTGTCTGTGGATTAAATGTTATACTCAACTCTACCCGCGTACCTAACTCACGCTGTACAGCCCTCCAGAAGTGTGAAGTAAATTGCGTACCTTGCTCTGAAATAATAGACACGGGCATACCATGAAGGCGGACAATCTCATGAATGTAAATTTCAGCTAACCGTTTTGAAGAATGGGTAACTGCTACTGGAATGAAATGTGCTGACTTGGTCAACCTGTCCACAATGACCCAAACTGCGTCAAATTTTCTCTGAGTCCGTGGGAGCGCAACAACAAAATCCATAGTGATACGCTCCCACTTCCACTCAGGAATTTCTAACTTCCGAAGCAAACCACCAGGTCTCTGATGCTCGTACTAGACTTGCCGACAATTTAGACACCGAGCTACATATGCAACTATATCCTTCTTCATTCTTCTCCAATAATGTTTCCGTAAATCTCGATACGTTTTAGCGACACTTGGATGAATAGAATACCTGGAACTGTGTGCCTCTTCAAGAATTAATTCATGAAGCCCGTCAACATTAGGCACACAAATACGACCTTGCATTCGCAGAACTCCATCTTCCCCCACAGCAACCTATTTGGCATCACCGTGTCGCACCGTGTCCTTAAGGACAAGTAAATGAGGATCATCATATTATCACTCTCTAATGCGCTCATATAAAGAAGACCGAGAGACTGTGCAAGCTAGAACCCAACTGGGTTCTGAAACATCTAACCTCATGAACTGATTAGCCAAAGTCTAAACATCTGCAGCTAACGGCCTCTCACCAACCAGAATATACGCAAGACTACCCATACTCATAGCCTTTCTACTCAAAGCATCGGCCACCACATTGGCCTCTTCGGGGTGATACAAAATGGTGATATCATAGTCTTTCAACAACTCCAACCATCTTCTCTGCCTCAAATTAAGATCTTTTTATTTGAACAGATACTGAAGGCTCCGATGATCAGTAAATACCTAACACGAGACACCGTAGATGTAATGCCTCCAAATCTTCAGCGAATGAACAAAGGCTGCCAATTGTAAGTCATGAACAGGATAATTTTTCTCGTGAACTTTCCATTGTCATGACGCGTATGCAATCACCCTTCCATCTTGCATTAATACTGCACCAAGCCCAATGTGAGATATATCACAATATACCGTATAAGATCCTAAACTTGTGGGTAATATCAATACTAGCGTCGTAGTTAGAGCAGTCTTGAGATTCTGAAATCTCAACTCATACTCGTCTGACCATCTAAATGTGGAACCTTTCTGGGTCAGCCTAGTCAATGGTCTTTCTATAGATGAAAACCCTTCAACCGATGATAATAACCTGCCAAACCCAGAAAACTCCGATCTCTATAACTGAAGTGGGTCTAGGCCAATTCTGAACAACCTCAATCTTCTTAGGATCCACCTTTATGCTTTCTGCCGATATAGCATGCCCCCAAAAGGCAACTGAGTCTAACCAAAATTCACATTTTGAAAATGTGGCGTATAATGGATTATTTGTCAAAGTCTGAAGCACACTTTGAAGATGCTGCCCATGATCCTCTAGATTGTTAGAGTAAATCAAGATATCATCAATGAACACAACCACAAAGGAATGTAAATAAGTCTTAAACACCCAATTCATCAAATCCATAAATGTTGTTGGCGCATTTGTCAGCCCAAATGACATCATTAGAAACTCGTAATGCCCATACCGAGTCCGAAAAGCTGTCTTAGGGACATCAGATGCCCTAATATTCAACTGATGGTAACTAGACCTCAAGTCGATCTTTGAAAACACCTTGGCACCTTGAAGATGATCGAATAAGTCATCAATTCTTGGCAGTGGATACTTGTTCTTGATAGTAGCCTTGTTCAACTACCGATAATCTATACACATTCGCATTATACCATCTTTCTTCTTTATAAATAATACTGGTGCACCCCATGGCGAGACACTGGGTCTAATGAATCCCTGATTAAGAAAGTCTTGTAACTGCTCCTTCAATTCTTTCAACTCCGGCGGGGCCATACGGTATGGTGGGATAGAAATGGGTTGAGCGCCCGGAGCTAAATCAACACAGAAGCCAATATCTCTGTCGGTGGCATCCCCGACAAATCTGCAGGAAATACTTTTGGAAATTCACGTACAACTGGTACTGAGTCCATTGAAGTAACATCCGTACTAGGATCTCGAATATAAGCCTAATAGGCTAGACACCCTTTCTCGACCATATGCCGAGCCTTCATATAAGAAATAACCCTGCTGGTAGAATGACCAAGAGTTCCTTTCCACTCTAATTGAGGTAACCTCGTCATGGCTAGGGTCACCGTCTTGGCATGACAATCTAATATAGCATGATAAGGTGACAGTCAATCGATACATAAGATGACATCAAAATCTACCATATCAAGAAGTAGAAGATCCATACTAGTCTCAAGACTACCAATAGTAATCACACACGAACGATAGGCATGGTTTACTACAACAGAGTCTGCTACTGGTGTAGATACACACATAGAAGCACTCAGATAATTACGAGGCATAACCAAATACGAAGCAAAATAGGAGGACACATAGGAATAAGTAGATCCTGGATCAAATAGAACTGAAGCATCTCTATGGAAAACTAGAATAATACTTGTGATCACGGCATAGGATGACTCGGCCTCAGACCTAGTTGGAAAAGAATAAAATCGGGGTTGGGCCCTACCACTCTAAACGGAGTCTTTGGGATGGTCTCTAACTGGCTGGCCTCCACCTCTAACGGCCTGACCTCCACCTCTAATGGCCTGACCTCCACCTCTAATGGCCTGACCTCCACCTCTAGCTGCCTGGACCCTACCTCTAGCTGGCTGAGCAGGCGGTGAAGCAACCGATGCTGGTATGATGGCACGAGAATCCTGTCGAGATCTCTTACTCGAAAACCTAGGGCAATACCTCCTGATGTGACCAATGTTCCCACACTCATAACACCCATTCTGATGCCGTGGTTGCTGAAGCTGAAGCTGACCCGAATAGACCGGATAACCGTTGTAGTGACTCTGGAGTGAGGGTGCACTGATAGCAGTTGAATGTACACTAAATGTTGGTTGCCTAGAGTAAGGCATAATAGGACCGTGACTCCTTGAAGCATCGGAAGATGCCTGAAGTGCTGAATGAAACGATATGGGAGGATGACCCCTACCAAAATTACGCCTGCCTCCAGATGAGCCACCACTGAAACCACCAAACTGACGAGGCCTCTTATAAGACATCTGCCCTCTCCTGTGCAAGAACCATATCGATCCTCCTCGCGACATTAGCAGCCGCCTGAAAGGAAATCTCACTTACAGCCTCCTTGGTCATCTGAAGCCTGATAGGGTGAGTGAGTCTCTCAATAAACCTCCTCACTCTCTCTCCCTCAGTAGGTAGTAAAAGGAGAGCATGACAGGCTAAATCAACAAAACGGGATTCATACTGAGTAACAGCCATACTACCCTGTTGTAGACGTTCAAATTGCATGCAATAATCCTCTCTCAATGTGATAGGGAGGAACTTCTCTAGAAATAGCCGTGAAAACTGCCCCAGGTCAATGTAGGCGATCCAACTGGTCTGGTCAATGTATAATCTCTCCACCACCTCTTGGCAGAACCCATCATCTGAAATGCAGCAAAATCGACCCCATTGGTCTAAACTATACCCATGTTCCGCAGCACCTGAAGGAAGCGGTCAAGATAATCCTGTGGGTCCTCATAAGGAGTACTACTGAAGTGAACTGGAAAGAGCTTAGTAAACTTACCCAGTCTCAATAAGGCCTCAGAAGACATGGCGAGCCTACCACCGGCATATGCCGCAATAACTGGCTGAACTACCCCAACTGGCGGAACTGTTGGAGCCTGATTCTTGGGAGCCATCTGCTCTGGAGCGGGAGTAGTGGGAGTTTGTGCTCCTCCCCCAGCCTATGAGATGGCTGGTGCAACTGGAAATGTACCATTCTGGGCCACACCCTCCATAAGACTTACCAAATGGACTAGAGCGTCCTGAATCACTAGAGTAGCTATGAATCCTTATGGGACCTGAACTGGTCCAACTGGTACAGTCTGAACTGGAACCTCATCCTGAAGATCTAAGGTTCTACAATAGGTGCGGCTGCTCGAGCTCTAGACTGGGCTCTACCTCAGCATCAGCCTCTAGCACGATCGCGGCCTCGACCTCTACCGCTTGCTATAGTTTCCACCGGGGGATCTGGTCCCTGTCCGTCGGTAGATGTATTACGTGTTCTCTCCATCTGCGAGAAAATAAGAATAGAATGGTTCAATTATCGATGATAGAATAAAATCGCATGAC
The DNA here is from genome assembly GCA_000715115.1 of Nicotiana otophora. Lineage (NCBI taxonomy): Eukaryota > Viridiplantae > Streptophyta > Magnoliopsida > Solanales > Solanaceae > Nicotiana > Nicotiana otophora. The sequence goes on from AWOL01S0008595.1 coordinate 71,726, forward strand.
GGCATAAGAAAGCAGTGATAATGTTCCTAAACTTCATATCATCCGAAAGATAAGTACAGACGTCTCCGTACCGATCCTTCAGACTTTACTAAGTATTCTCGTGACTCGTGAGACCTATGTAACCTAGTGCTCTGATATCAACTGTCACGTCCCGAAATTCTCACCTTCGGGACCGTGATAGCGCCTAACATTCCACTTGCTAGGCAAGTCAATGTTAGAATATAATTAGCCATTTTAACATAATTTTAAATTAATTATAACAAAGAAAATAAATGTGGAAATAAAGTGAATAATCCATAATAGACGTGATATCTAAATACCATCCCAGAATTTGGAGTCACAAGTGCACGAGCTTCTAGAATAATACAAATAAATGTCTGAATAAAATCCAAGTTGTTTGAAATATAATACATAGTTGAGATAAGATAGAAGAGGATTTCAGAACTGCGAACGTTGTGTAGTTATACCTCAGGTGTCCACTGGTAGCTGTATCCGGGCAAATCTATAGTAAGCAACTAGGATTAACTCTGAAATCTGCACAAGAAGTGCAGAGTGTAGTATCAGTACAACCGACCCCATGGCTGGTAAATACCGAGCCTAACCTCAACAAAGTAGTGACGAGGCTAAGGCAGGTCACCTAGATTAACCTGTACGCAATAATAGTAATAACAACAATAATAGAAATAAATCAGGTAACTCATTTTAATAGTTAAAGCCAACTCAGCAGTCATAACCAATGATTATTTCAATCAATTTCCGTTGCGGCGTGCAACCCGATACCATAATATCTTTTCAATCAATTCTATTGCGGTGTGCAACTCGTTCCTCTAATTTATTCATTTCGATCCATTCTGTTGTGGCGTGCAACCCGCTCTTCCAATATATTCATTTCAATCAATTCTGTTGTGGCGTACAACCCATACCCACAATATATTCATATTCAATTCTGTTGCGGCGTGCAACCCGTTCTTCCAATATATTCACTTTCATTTTCGTTGCGGCGTGCAACCCGTTCCTCCAATATATTCACTTTCATTTCCATTGCGGCGTGTAACCCGCTCCTTCAATATATTCATTTACCAATTCTTATAAAAGAAATTACTCCAATAGATGCAACAATTAATATGAAATTATAAGACAACAAGCATACAATAATTATGATTTATTAAGGATGTAATAGGCATTTTAATAATTAGTATGCTAAACGTCAAGTGGCAATCAAGTCACATAAATCAAATAAGCATGTAGCAATTATAGCATGGATTCAAGGCATGATATTGGGCAAAGAACACGAGAGAAACAATTAATATAGTAATTAATTCATTATTTAAAACGATTTATGATTTTTCAAGTAATTATGCAAATAATTAATTTGACGACGTATAGACACTCGTCACCTCGCCGATACGATATTCACATGCATTTCACATAACAATAATTTAAGAGTTTTATTCCCTCAAGCCAAGGTTAACCACGATACTTACCACGCTTTGCAACCAAATTCAAGAATCCAATAAACCTTTGCATCGCAAATTCGTGTCCGAAATCCTCAAATCTAGTCATAAACAATTCAATATACTCAATATAAATCGTAGAAATTAATTCCATATGAATTTACTAATTTTTCGGATTAAAATCCGAAATTTATCTAAAAACTTATCAGTGGGCCTCACATCTCAAATCTCGAAAAAACATACAAAATTCAAACACCCGTTCCGAGACGAGTCCAACTATACAAAAATTATCAAATTCCGATGTCAAATCGACCTTCAAATCTTAAATTTTTGTTATTGAAAAGTTTTACAAAAATTCTAATTTCTCCCATCTAAATCCGAAATAAATGATGAATATAGACTTAGATTTATGAAATATAATCACTATATGACAAAAAACACTTACCGAGATCGAAATCGTAAAAAACTCCTTTGAAATCGCCCCTAAACCGAGTTCTAATTGAGGGTTTGTGAAAAATGGGAAAAATCCCGTTTTGGTTATGTTTTAAGGTCCGGGCGTCAGGCCTTCTTCGCGTTCGCGAAAAGCCTGTCGCATTCGCGATGAGCAGCAGCCCGAGTGGCTTTCACGTTCGTGAAGGCTTCTCCCTCATGGCCTTCGCGAGCCAATGCTCGCTTTCGCGTAGAAGAACGACTAACCCTTCCCCCCAGGTCCCTAAAGCTTTGCGTTCGCGAGAAACTGGCCGCGTTCGCGAAGGGTAAGGCCCCCATTGCTTCGCGTTCGCGACCCAGCTACCGCGTTCGCGATTAAGAAAATCACCCTGCCCCAGCTTACTTTTCACGTTCGCGAGAGTACCTTCGCGAACGCGAAGCAGAACACACCAGATATCAGCTAAAGCTAAAAAAACCAGATTTTTTTAAGTTTTAAAACACCCGTAGCATATCCGAAACTCGCCCGAGCCCTCGGGGCTCCAAACTAATCATGCACATAAGTCCAAAATCCTCATACGAACTCGCTCGTGTGAACAAAATACGAAAATAACACCTAGAACTATGAATCGGACACCATATCAAATGAAATTTTCAAGAAAACTTTAAAACTTATATTTCCACAACCGAACATTCGAATCACATCAAATCAACTCCGTCTCTCTTCACATTCGACAGATAAGTCATAAATGACATAACAGACCTATAAAAATCTTCAGAACTCGAATCCGACCCCGATATCAATAAAAGTCAGTTTGTGGTCAAACTTTGAAATCTTTAAGCCTTTAGGCTTCTAGTTTTCGCTAGCTGTCGATATTTCAAGCTAGGGACCTCTAAATTAAATTTTGGACATATGACCAAGTCCCAAATCACGATACGGACCTATCAGAACTATCAAAATACTGATCCGAGTTCGTTTGCATAAAATGTTGACCAAATTCAACTCAGTTGAGTTTTAAGGCTCTATTTCACATTTTAATCAATTTTTCATATAAAAGCTTTCCGAAAACTTATATGGACTACGCACGCAAGTCGAGGACTGATGAATAGTGCTTTTCGAGGTCTTAGAACACATAATTAGTTATTAAATTTAAAGATGACCTTTTGGGTCATCACATCACGGGTTCGAGCTGTAGAAATAGCCTCTTGCAGAATGCAGGATACAATAGACTCTTGTGGTCCGACCCTTCCTCGAGCCCCACACATAGCGGAAGCTTATTGCACTGAGCTGCCTTTTTTTTATTTGAAAATTTTAGCTGTAGCAGTAGTGAAACATTTTTATTGAATAACCTACAACGTAAATCAAATTCCATTACAAATAGCTATATATAGTAACAAACATCAGCTCAATATTTATTAACGTGAACTGTAACTCAAACATTATATATATATATATATATATATATATATATATATATATAACTTGGGTTGGGGGAACATATGTTTCTTGGATTTTGTTTAAATTAGTATTAGAACCTCATCATTACACGTTGTCTTGTTAGTCTTAGAAACATCTTTAATGTCACACCCCAAAAGCTAAGGTGAGACATGATTGGCACCCGACCTAAGCAAATTGTCGAGTGAACCCTTAACTAAAATGTACTAAGAATCATGATGACAGAAGTAACACAAAATGATTCCATGGAATAATTATTGACAAAAAATAAAAATCAAACTGAAAGATAAGTCATTAATCTCAATAAAATATTCAACTGGGAGTAAACACTGTATAATACCCACTAGACTAAGTCATGAGCCTCTACGAGTACTAAGCATATATGTCTTTGGGGTATACCCCGAAGTCTAAGAAAATATAAATAAATATTAAGTCTGAATTCCCACCGAGAAGAGAAGCGGGAAAGTGTTGGGCTAAAAGCTAGTCCTATCTTGTAGTGCCTGGAACGTGACCAGTAGTATCTGCATCCAAGAAAAGAAAAGAAGCAGGCCCTCGCGGGCTAAGTATCATAATGGGATACCCAGCAAATCTCACGGGCTACCTCCTAAGAAGGTGGAGCGAGACCTTTTGGGGTAAACATGAAAGGAAAGAAATATGTCCACATGAAACATGTAAGAAGTATAAGAGCCGAAAATGATAACAATTGAAGATTAAAATTGCAGGGTGATCGTGCAAGAACATAGCTAAAAGTGAAACTGTAAGGTAATAGTTAGATTGTAGTAGAAACTGAGTTACACATAGTGTCCCTACGTACGTGAGATCTAGCAACACGCTTGGGGAGTGTCGGCCTATCTCCCCAGCAAACAATAGCCCCTACGAGCGTGGGGTGGCTGACCTTGGCCTTGTGGCACTCACGCAAGGGGAGATTGGCTAGTTCTCATTTCAATGTGATCACATTAATGCATAAATAAATATTGGAATTTAATAAATCACCAAATGTAAATATCACAAACAAAGGCACATCAATAGGCATAAACATGTAACTCTATCACATATAAAGTCGTAGTGAATAAGAATGCCGTAAACTGAATACTGGAGCACAAGGATACATGGCTTAGATTTATCAAAAGGAAGGAGCACATGAGTTCTAATAAAATTTCCTACTAGGAGATTAAGCCCTAACTCACCTGAAGACGACAAGCTTAACTTCCTCTTCACATGTCCTTCAAGCAATTCCTGACCCCAATTTCACAATCTACATGATAAACCAGTTCAACTTACATTAATATATGCCTAAACTTACCCACTTAATTCTTTTACAATATAATGGGTACAATCATCCTTAATAACATTACCAATAATACAGTATAATACCTAGCCAAAGATTTCATCTTTTTCACTAATTTACACCTTCATTATCAATTTCTCTCTTTACCACTCAAACTCTAACTCTTGTTTGCAACTAAAATAACTATCTCAATAATAGAATAAACAATTGAATATGATAGAAGTGAGGAAAAACTAAAAGGAAGAAGGAATTCTTACGGTTTGTTTGGAAAGAATGGAAGCAGCGAAAAGGAAAAACTTTATGCTGCCTTAAGCGTTGGCGAAACGAGAATTGTTGCACCCAATTCCTATGCTGCCTTCATTCTTTTATCTTTTTTTTTGTCTTTATCAATTTATCATTTCCCATCACTACCAATTCATATAATATACACAGTGATATGCTTTAATTGCTTTATTTAATTCTTTTTTTCTTATATAAATATATCATATGAACCACTTCTAATCACCATTTGCTATAGGCATATCTGCAACCATTTTATCAAGACCGCATAGGAACATTCGTCCTCGAATGTTGTGTCGCGGTCTTCCTTGAGTCTAAAAGAATACCTAAGCCTTTGTGTCTCTCTCAATTATTCCTTAGCACCCCAAAAAGTTGAGTAACGCGTAAAAAAATTTAAACATTTTAACAGGATTTCCTCTATAACTGGAGCAATCTAAAAAACATTCAACCTGTCCAAACAACCCAACAATAACATTTCGCACCTCCAGCTAATTAATACAACAAAATACAATATCAAGGCATACTGATATTCCAACTAAAGCCATTTTATGTCACTATAAGCACAACTATCATATAACTTCCCAATCTAAATATTTAATGCATAAAATGAATTATGTACCTGAAATCTCGAATAAATAGGGATATTGTTTCCTTATGACTTCCTCTGGCTCCCACGTAGCTTCCTCAGCTGAATGATTTTTCCACATTACCTTTACCAACGCAACATCTTTGGTTCGATGTCTACGAACCTGCCTATCTATTATAGCTACAGGGACCTCCTCATATGAGAGAGTATCATCAAACTCTATCTCCTGCCTATCAATTACATGACTCGGGTCTATGTATCTCGGGCTAAGCTTTCCTTTTCTACCAAACCTCATAATGCCCTTCATTGGAGACACCTTTAAAAATACATAATCAACTTCTTTGAACTCAAGGTCGCGACATCTAATATATGTGTATGACGTTTGTCTACTTTGAGTTGTTTTAATCAGTTTGACCTTTTTCAAGGCATCTTGTACTATATTTGGCCCAATAAGCATCATTTCACCAATTTCAAACCACCCGACAGGCGAATGACACCTCCTTCTATATAGGGCCTCGATTGGGGCTATCTGGATATTTGCCTGATAACTATTATTATATGCGAACTCAATCAAAGGTAGATGATCATCCCAATTCCCTTTAAAATCGAGAACACATGCCCGTAACATATCTTTCAGGGGTCTGGATTGTCCTCTCGGCTTGCCCGTCTGTTTGTGGGTGAAAAACTGTACTTAGATTAACTCGGGTACTAAGGCCTTCCTAAAAACTGTGCTAGAACTGGGCAGTAAATTGAGCACCCCTGTCCGAAATAATGGACACAGGAGAACCATGCAATCGAACAATCTCTTTTGTGTATAATGTTGCATATTAGGGAGCCATGTAGGTTATTTTAACTAGCAAAAACTAAGCTGACTTAGTGAGTCGGTCCACTATGACCCAAATGGAGTCGGTCTAATATATATTCGTTCTCATTTCCATTATGGTATTTCAATGACTTGGGCTAAGCCGCCTGGTCTCTGATGTTCAGCTTTTACTTGCTGATAATTAAGGCACCGCGATACATAATCTGCAATATCTTGTTTCATATTTATCCACCAAAAAATATCTTTCAAATCATGATACATTTTAGTATAACCTTGAAGTATTGAATATTTGAAGCTATGAGCTTCTACCATAATTGCCCTTCGAAGATTATCTACATTAGGCACACATAAGCGTCCATCAAGTCTTATCACACCATTCTCATCAAGTGTAAAATTCTTAATCTTGCCAATAAGAACACCTTCTTTAATATTAAGCAAGCTAGCATAATCGAATTGTTTGGTTTTAACTTGCTCTACTAAAGTGGACTTAGCACCCATATTTGCTATCAACCTTCCATCATAATTCTCATCAAGACGAACCCCTTGACTAGCAATTTGGTAGGCTTCCTTTACTATTGGACTTTCGACCACAGACAACCTGGCTAAACTCCCTATGGATCTTCTGCTCAGAGCATCAACAACCACATTCTCTTTTCTCGGATGATAAAGGATATTACAATCATAATCTTTACATAATTCCAACCACCTGCGTTATCTCAGGTTCAACTCTTTCTGCTTGAATATATATTGCAAACTTTTGTGATATGTATAAATGTCACATTGCTCTCCATAAATGTAGCGACGCCATATTTTTAGTACAAAAATAACTGATGCTAGCTCAAGATCATGGGTAGGTTAATTTCACTCATGATTCTTTAATTTCCTAGAAGCATAAGCAATTACCTTTTCATTCTGTATAAGAACACATCATAACCCCACTATAGAAGTATCACAATAGATCACAAATCTACATGTAAGAGTAGGCAGAGTCGGGATATGGGTTGTAGTCAACCTGTTCTTGAGTTCCTAAAAACTTTTCTCACAAGCTTCAGACCATTGAAACTTCACATTTTTCTGAGTTAACTTTGTCAACGGGACAGCTAATGAAGAAAATCCTTCTACAAAACGACGGTAGTAACCTGCCAATCCCAAAAAATTACGAATCTCTGTAGGGGTCGTCGGCCTAGGCTAACTTTTAACTGCTTCTATTTTCTGTGGATCCACTCTAATATCTTCCCCCGATACCACGTGTCCCAAAAATGTAACTGTATCTAGCGAAAATTCACATTTGGAGAATTTGGCATAAAGGTGACGCTTCTTCAGTATCGAAGAACTATTCTCAAATGATTCTCATGTTCTTCCGGGGTGCGGGAATATACCAAAATATAATCGATAAATACTATGACAAAGGTATCTAAGAAAGGCTTAAATACTATGTTCATTAAGTCCATAAAAGCAAATGGTGCATTGGTCAACCCAAAGGACATCACTAAAAATTTATAGTGACTATACCGAGTCCTAAAAGTTATTTTCTGGATGTCTGCTTATCTGATCTTTAACTTATGGTATCCCGATGTTAGGTCTATTTTTGAGAAATACCTAGCACCATGTAGCTGATCAAATATGTTATCTATCCTGGGCAGTGGATATATATTTTGGATAGTAACCTTATTCAACGGGTAGTAATCTACGCACATCCGTAGGGAACCATCTTTTTTCTTCACGGACAACAATGGAGCACCCCAGGGTGAAATACTAGATCGAATAAAACCCTTATCTAAAAGGTATTGTAATTGCTTCTTGAGTTCATTTAGCTCAGCTAGAGCCATTCTGTAAGGAAGAATCGAGATTGGTTGAGTTCCTGGCAGTGTGTCTATGCCAGACTCAATCTCCCTATCTGGAGGTATCCCGAGGAGATCATCTGGGAATACTTCTGGAAACTCTTTCACAATATGTACTGATTCGAGAATTGGGGAGTCGGCTTCCATATCCCGCACATGTGCTAGCTATGCCAAACACCCGTCACTTACTAGATTTCTAACCTTAAGGTAAGAAATACATTTACCCACAGGCGTACCCACTTCATCCCTAATTATACCTAGATCTTTCCCAATAAATGAGAATTTAATTGTCTTCATGTGGCAATCAACTATAGCATGACAAGAAGATAATAAGTCCATGCCACCTATGATGTCAAAGTCAACCATATCTAACAGGTATAAATCAGCAAATAATTCTCGGCCCTGAACTTTGATGATGCATTCTCTGAATATATATTCAACTTTAACAAAATTCTCCTATGGGTGTGGAAACCTCGAACGTAACCCCTAACTGTTCTGGTGCTTTCCCAAAATTGACACAGAAATAAGGAGACACATAGGAGAAGGTTGAACCAGGATCAACTAATACTTAAGCAAGGCGACCACAAACTGAAAGAATACCTGTAATAACTTTATTAGACGCCTCTGCATTCTGCATGTCTAGAACTGCATAGAGTCTGGTCGGTCTGCCTCCTCCCCGAGATCTACCTCTATTTGCACCACGCTCAGTCTGAGTATTAGATGCCCGAACTGGAGGAGGTGCTACTAATGAATTACATGTGGATCTTGCCTAAGTTGCTGGAGCCTTCCTGGAGAATTCCTGAGTCGTAGACAATCATTCATAATATGAATTTGGTCATAGCAGTGATAACATCTTCTCTGACCCAAAAGAAAGTGCCCAAGATGTTTTTTATTGCACGTGGAACAAATAGGATAGGAGAACCGAGTTTGACTTTGACTTGTTAAACTGTGCCCCAAGTAGGCCTTGCCCTTACTATATTGGCCTTGTCTGAATGGAGCTGGATAAGGAGATGGGTGAACTAGTGACTGACTCTGAGCTGAATGATTCATGTTCTTTCCCCCAACTGAAAGTCCACTATAACTACCTGTGGTTCTAGACTTATTGCTATTCTCTCTAACTTCCCTGGCAATTTTATCAAAAGTCTCCTTGCGTGTAGCAATATAAATATCTGAAGGTAAGACTTGGCATCCTGATGCGAAGTCATATCTTTGGCCATATGTGGATTCAAGCATTCAACGAAGCTTCTGACGTTTTCTCTCTCTGTCGGTATCAAATTAGGTGCATACTCTGCCAAGTTTGTGGATTCCATCTCGTATCCAGTTACCGACATGGTGCCCTGTTTAAAATGTTCGAACTGACATCTGAGCTCATCCATCTGACTGCTAGGCAAAAATTTAGCCCTGAAAACTTCTTTAAACTGTGACCAAGTAAGTGGTGGTAATGTAGAATCTCTGGCCTTCTTACAACCTCTCCACCATTTCCATGCAGCAACCTTCAACCGAAACCCAATTAACTTTGTGCCTTGTATTTCAAGGCAACCCAAAGAATTAAAAATTTCCTCTATCTCCTCGATAAATAACATTGGCTCATTTGGCTTGTCTGTACCTTTATAAGTAGGATGTGTTAATCTCAGAAAAGCATGCGGGTCAATTCTTCCTGTTGGTAACTGCACTGTCTGGGCAATATATGTAGGGACAGCTGGTCGCGATACCTCATATGGGACCTAGAAATCATCTTCTATAACCTCTTCATTTGAATTATGAGGGTCTTCATGAGGAGCATGAACAGGTGCAATTCGACCACCATCCAGAGGCTAGGGATTCCAGAAAATCCAAAATTCTATCAATTCGATCATCCTGCTATTGTGGTTGATTCGCCCCGAGTGGGTTAAGAGGGGGTGTGACTTCTACCTGATCATTATCAAACTGCTAAGGTAGAGACTGTTCCTGTCCAGCAGCCCTACCACGAGCCTGATTACATCTAGCATTTCCACCTCTACCCCTGGCATTCTGACCTCGACCTCTACCTCTACCTCTGCCACATCTCTAACTGTAGTTTGTGCCACTGGTGCAGTCTGCACCTCTGGTGCTTCTTCTTGATGATTAGCAGTTGGTATCCCAACATTGTTAGCAGTAGAGTAAAAAGTTGATCATGTTCTAAACATCTTATTCTGAATTGAGAGATAAAGGATTGTTAGAATTCTGAAATATTTAGCTCTAACTCACGATGTAAGAATCAAATAAAAGCAATTTTCTTAACATTCCCTGCAGCCTCCTAGATATAAGTATGGTGCACAACATACTCATAAGTAGGACTCTACTATACACGGCTCATGACTTCCTAGGACTCCCCAAACCTAGGGCTCTGATACCAACTTGTCACGCCCCAAAAGCTAAGATGGGATGTGATTGGAACCCGACCTAAGACACCTGTCGAGTGAACCCTTAACTAAGTTGTACTAAGAATCATGACGACTGAAGTACCCCAAAAATGATTCCATGGAATAATTATTGACAAAAAGAAACTAATTTCAAACTAAGAGCTATGTCATAAATCTCCATAAAGTACCCAGCTGGGAGTAAAACCTGTATAATACCCACTAGACTAAGTCGTGAGCCTCTACGAGTACTGAGCATATATTTCGTTGGGGTAAACCCGAAGTCTAAGAAAATATAAATAAATATTACGTTTGATTTTCGACCGAGAAGAGAAGCGGGAAAGTGTAGGGCTGAAAGTTAGTCCTATCTTGTAGTGCCTGGAACGTGACCAGTATTATCTGCATCCAAGAAAAGAAAAGAAGCAGGCCCTCGCGGGCTAAGTATCATAATGGGATACCGAGCAAGTCTCTCGGGCTACCTCCTAAGAAGGCAGATCGAGACCTTCTGGGGTAAACATAAAAGGATAGAAATATGTCCACATGAAACATGTAAGTAGTATAAGAGCTGAAAACTCATAACAACTGATGTCTAAAATTGTAGGGTGATCCTGAAAGAACATAGCTAAAAGTAGAACTGTAAGGTAACAGCTAGATTGTAGCAGAAACTGAGTTACACATAGTGACCCTACGTACGTGAGATCTAGCAACACGTACGGGGGAGTGTCGGCCTATCTCCTCATCAAACAATAGCCCCTACGAGCGTGGGGTAGCTGAACCTGGCCTTGTGGCACTCACACAAGGGGAGGTCGGCTAGTTCTCCCTTCAATGTGATCACATTAATGCATAAATAAATACTAGAACTGAATACATCACTAAATGTAAATATCACAAACAAAGGCACATCAATAGGCATAAACATGTAACTCTATCACATATAAAGTCGTAGTGAATAATAATGCCGCGAACTGAATAGTGGAGCACGAGGAGACATGGCTTAGATTTACCAAACACATGGAGCACGTGAGTTCTAATAAAATTCCCTAATTGGAGAATAAGCCTCAACTCGCCTCAAGACAACAAGCTTAACTTCCACTTCACACCTCCTTCAAGCAACCCCGGACCTCTATTTCACAATCTACATGATAAACCAGTTCAACTTACATCAATATATACCTAAAGCTTGCAACTTTATTCCCATTAATTTAGGGACATTGGTTCAAATCCTCTAATTTGTGAAATTTTTCTATATTACGTGGAAACTAAACTTACCCACTTAATTGTTTTACAATACAATGGGTACAATCATCCTTAAAAATATTATCAATAATACAATATAATACAAGTCAAAGATTTCATCTTTTTCAGTAATTTAAACCTTTATTATCAATGTCTCTCTTTACCGCTCAAACCCTAACTCCTGTTTGCAACTAAAATAACTCATCTCAATAATAGAATAGACAATTTAATATGATAGAAGTGAGGAAAAACTACAAGAAAAAAGGAATTTCTTAAAGTTTGTTTGGAAAGAATGGAAGCAGCGAAAAGGAAAAACTTTATGATGCCTTAATCTTTGGCCGAAACGAGAATTGTTGTACCCAATTCCTAATGATTCATTGTAAAGTCTTTTCTTTAAATTTTCCATTCTATATGTATCATGTGACTATACACGTGAATAGTCCAATTCTCTTTTTTGTAAACTTTCATTCTCTTATTTTTTTTTTTTGTCTTTATCAATTTATCATTTCACACCACTACTAATTCATATAATATACACAGTGATATGCTTTAATTGCTTTATTTAATTCTTTTTTTTTCTTATATAAATATATCATATGAACCATTTCTAATCACCATGTGCTATAGACATATCTGCACCCACTTTATCAAGACAGCATAGGTCCTTATACCCGTCGAGTATCATATTTATGTCATTAAGATCATCATTATCAAAGTTTAAACCCTAAAACTTATACGGGGCTTTACATTCAACATAGGCAATATCTGAATATATTTGGGTTAGAATGCATAACTCATTGAATTTGCAGTTTAATTAATTCATAAGCCACATGTTAATTTAAGTACTGTAATTGGGGAAATGGTAGGATACCATACTCTCCTCATCCAGCTATAGCTTCCATGATGCCTCGTCGGAGACAGGCTGCTGCAACTCCCTCCGTCCCAGTGGACCCAATTCGGTTCAACTATGGACCACCACCGTCGCCCGAGCAGGCTCATTATCCATTGCCTTCTGTGCAGGAACTCTCCCTAGCCACTGGTAGTGATACGTCAGCTGATGAGGAACACCAGCTGCCGGCTTATCACTACCCTTCGCCTTGAACTTAATTTCTTGAAGCTTAAATAAGTATGTTTACATGGCCATGAAGCCAAAGTTTCTTGTGGACTTTTAATGTCTTCATTGCTACCTAAACATTGTATTAATAATTATGCAGACTATGTTTTGGGATTAAGTTTTTAGTTATTATGCTTGATAATTAGTTGCATTTTGCAAATTGCTTTTACGCTTGCTTATTTCAAATTATTAATTTCTTATAATTAGTTGCATTTTTCAAAGAGTATAAGTTTAATGCACAATCAGTGTAAGTTTTGTGCACCAATTGTGCAGATTTTGAGCACCGGTCTTATATCGTTATAAGCCAGATATATGCTTTATTAAAAATATGAACAGATTTTTACCTTCTTAATTAGCTACATGCAGAACCACCGCATATATTTTCATACAATTTAAATATTCAGTCGTTGATAAAAAAATTAGTCATAAATAATACATATCACGTTTTCATTATGTTTTATCTTACCGTTTCAACATCAATTATTCTTTTTTTAGTAACTTTTTTTTTATTAATCACCAAGTGAGAACATCAACTATTCGTAATAAAAGAATCTTACACAAGATAACAATCCTGGAAGGTCAGTTATTTTTAATAATCAGTGTTTTAATTTCCCATATATAGTATGATCTTAGTACTAGTTCCTCGATTTCGTCTTCACTTCTCTTCTTTACATTAATCTCTAAGTGATTTGTCATCTTAAAATCATAAGTATGGCTAGCTCTTCTATAACTGATATTTTCTTTCCCAAATGATATCAAGAATGCTCCTCAATGCTTCATTTATTTGGAAGTTGTTCTTGATAACATTGAAATGTAATTTTGTCATGACCCGAAATTCCCACGTTCGGGACCGTGATGGCGCCTAACATTTCACTTGCTAGGCAAGCCAACGTTAGAATAGTATTAGCCATTTTTAAATAATTTTAAATTAATTAATAATAAGGAAACAAATACGGAAATAAAGTCCGAAATAGAGTGAATAATCCATAATAATAGCGATGTCTAAATACCATCCTAGAACTGGTGTCACAAGTGCACTAGCTTCGAGAATAATACAAACAAGGGTCTGAATAAAAATAAAGTTGTCTGAAAGAAAGCACACATCTAAAAATAAGGTAGAAGGGGACTTTAGAACTGCAAACGTCATGCAGTTATACCTCATGTCTCCTACGAATAGCTGAATCCGAGCAACTCTACTATACGCCGATGGGACCAACTATGGTATTTGCACAAGAATTGCAGAGTATAGTATAAGTACAACTGACCCCATGTACCCAGTAAGTGCCGAGCCTAAGCTCGACGAAGTAGTGACGAGGCTAAGGCAGGTCACTTACATTAACCTATACGCAATAATAATAATAATAATAATAATAATAATAATAATATTAATAATAATAATAATAATAATAATAACAATAATAGAAATAAAACATGTATTTTATTTCAACAGTTGAAGCCAACTCGGCAGTCATAACCAATTATTATTTCAATCAGTGTAACGACCCGACTTGTCATTTTAAGAATCTATACCCCATTCAGCTACTTCAGGTCCCGAACAACTTCATAATACGTATTATGACTTGCTGTGTGGTCGTTTGATTTTTGGAAGATTCAAAATTTAAATTGAAAGAACAATTCTCCTTTTTGAAGCTTAAATGAAAAGAGTTGACCGGAGTTTGACTTTTAAGCAAACGACTTCGGAATAAAATTTTAATTATTCCTATAGGTCCGTATGATGATTTCGAACTTGGGCGGTATGTCGACTATCAGGTGGCCCGAGAGTATTTCAGCGCCTATTACTGAAGGTTGGCTTTTTTTAAGTTTAATTTTTTTTTTATGTTTGGGTTGAAGTGGATTTTGATTTTATCGATGTCCGTTTGGTATTCCGAGCTTGGGAATAGCTCTGCATGGTGATTCTGGTCTTAGGGGAGCGTCCGGATGTGGATTTGGAAGTCTGTAGGTCATTTCGGGGTCATTTGGCGAAAGTTGAAAATTTGAAGGTTTTTGTGAAGTTTGACCGGGAGTGGACTTTTTGATATCGGGGTCGGATTCCGATTCTGGAAGTGGGAGTAGGTCCGTAATATCCATTATGACTTGTGTGCAAAATTTGAGGTCAATCGAATTTGATTTGATAGGTTTCAGCGTCGAATGAAGAAGTTTGAAGTTCTAAAATTTATAAAGCTTGAATTGCGGTGCGATTTGTGGTTTTGATGTTGTTTGATGTGATTTGCGATCTCGAGCAGGTTTGTGTTATGTATTGGGACTAGTTGGTTCGATTGGACGGGGTCCCGGGGGCCTCGAGTTTGATTCGGGGTGGTTCCCGACTAAGTTTGGGTGTTTTGATGCTGCTGGTTGTTGGTTCTGGTGTTGTTCTTCTCGTTCGCGAGGAGCCTCTCGTGTTCACTAAGAAGGATTTTGCTGTTAGGACTTTGTTCTTCGCATTCGCGAAGAAGGAATTTTTGTTGTCCGTTATCTGACTTTGGAGGCTCATATCTCGCAATCTATAAGGAATTTGGAGATGATCCAAAAATGAAAGTTGTAGCCCTTTGTATCTAGTTTTCATTATATCATTTGTCATTTGGAGTTGTGTAAAAAAACGTTATGGTGGATACAATACAGGCTTTCTGGGAAGAGTTTTGAAATCTCTATTACACAGGACTAACTTTGGAAGCTTATATCTCGCAATTTATATGGAATTAGGAGATGAGCAACAAATGAAAGTTATAACCCTTGGAGTCTAGTTTTCAAAAAGTTAAGCCATTAATCATTTGGAGTTTTGTATAAACGTTTATGACTATTATACTAGAGGATATCTGAGAAGAGTTTGAAAATCGTTGTTGGAGAATTTACTCATCACGAACGCGAGGGGAGGGTCGCGAACACGAAGAACAAACCCCTGAGCAGCAGAATAAAGTCCAAATTCGTCTCATTCTTTCATTTTTGGACCAAGGAAGCTCGGGTGAGGTGATATTTCGAGAGTGTTTCAAGGAAAACATTGGGATAAGAATTCCTAACTTGATTTTGGTATGGTTGCACTCGTATCGGAATGGGTGTTCGAATTTCATAAAAATTTTGTCGGGTTCCGATTGGCAGGCCCTGCACTGACGTTTTAGAATAAAATTTTAAGTTGGTGTTTTATTATCCAGAATTGTTTCCGATGAAATTTAATGAAGTTATACAATTAATTTGGATAGATTGGAGATGTCCGGAGGTCAATTCAATCAAGAAGGCTATTTTAAAATATCGGCCTAACTTCAAAAAGGTAAGTATCTTACCTAACCTTGAGTGAGGGAATTACCCCCTTAGGCATCGAGTCTTATGTGCCATTTGTAAAATGTGAAAAGCCGTGTACGCGAGGTGACGAGTACGTACTCGGGCTTATATGTGCAAAATTGATTGGGTTAAAGTCTTAGGCATACTGTGTAATAAATTGGATAATTGTTGGCATTTATTAAATCATCTATTTGCCATGCCTCAATTTGCGTTTTGTTGAATTTATTTTTATATGACAATTTGATGTGTTTATTGCTTGTATATTTATGTGAATTCTGTGAGTTTGGTGATTTGATATTTTCTGGAAATAATTATATTATGGATTTTTCATTTGCAAATAATTAATGAAATAAGTTTAAACCGAGGCGTTATATAATTATCAAGAATTTGGATTAATGAAGGCGTTGCCCTATACTGAGTATTTTCCATCTCTGTTGTTGTTTTGAGGTTTTATGCACATTGTGTGGAGTCTTGGGCTATTTGTTGTGAAATTAATTGATTTTGTTATATTTTTGGAATTGGTTGTGGCCATTAGGCAAATTGTGATATGAATTAATTTTTTTATGTTGCCGTGATAATATTCCGTGTAAATTGTTTTGTTATTTGACTTATTATTTTGAGGATATAATGGTGGCATCTCACTGTTGATATTATGTGGGTATAAGGGTAGCATTTCACTGTTGTTATGTGTGTTGGGATATTGTCTGGGCAGAGCGATAAATGTGGATATAGGAGAAATAAGGGTGGCTATAGGAGCGATAAGGGTGGCTATAGGAGAGATAAGGGTCGCTATAGGAGCGATAAAGATGGCTATTGATATTGTCAGGGCGGAGGGATAATGGAGGCTACTATAGGAGAGATACGGGTTGCTATTGTCAGGGATGATATGTGATGATGTGGGGTTATTGCGCTGGTAATTTTCATGTGATGTTGTGATTTTCCTTGTGTTTATTTTTATACACGAGGTGCCGTGGTTAAATGATGATATTTGTCACATGAGTTGTTCGTGCGGTTATGATAGAGAAATTGGCACGAGGTGCCGTGGAAATATGAAAGTGGGCTGAGACTCGTATTTTATGATTTTGAAATGCTGTGTCACAGGGTGTCTTTTATTCGAAAGAGATTTATTTGAAAGATATTTATTTGAAGGAAAGAGATTTGAAAGAGATTTATTTGAAAGTATTATATCCTGAAGATTTCTATTTGAAAAACATATACCAGGTCTTTGATGCTCGTACTTAACTTGCTGACAATTTAAACACCGAGCTACATATGCAACATTCTCCTCCACCAATAGTGTTGCCGCAAATCTTGATACATTTTGGCAGCACCCGGATGAATAGAATACCGGGAGCGTGGACCTCTTCAAGAATTAATTCACAAATCGCATCCACATTAGGCACACAAATACGACCCTGCATCCAGAAAACTCCATCATCTCCCACGGCAACCTGCTTGGCACCACCGTGTACTTAAGGATAAGCAAATGAGGATCATCATATTGTCGCTCTCTGATACGCTCATACAAGGAAGACCGAGCGACTGTGCAAGCTAGTATATGACTAGACTCTGAAACATCTAACCTTACGAACCGATTATCCAAAGTTTGAACATCTGCAGCTAGCGGCCTCTCGCCAATCAGAATATATGCAAGGCTACCCATACTCACAGCCTTTATACTCAAAGCATCGGCCACCACATTGGCCTTTCTGGGGTGATACAAAATGGTAATATCATAGTCTTTCAATAGCTCCAACCATCTTCTCTGCCTCAAATTGAGATCTTTTTTTAAGCAGATACGGTAGACTACGATGATCAGTGAACACCTCATACGAGACACCGAAAAGGTAATGCCTCCAAATCTTCAGCACATGAATTCTAAGTCATGAACATAGTAATTCTTATCGTAAACTTTCAACTGTTGTGACGCATATGAAATCACTCTGCCATCTTGTTAATACTGCACCAAGCCCAATGTGAGATGCATCACAATATACCGTATAAGATCCTAAATCTGTGCGTAACACCAACAGTCGCGCCGTAGTCAAAGCAGTCTTGAGCTTCTGAAAGCTCAACTCACATTCGTCTGACTATCTGAGTAGGGAACCCTTTTGGGTCAATTTGGTCATTGGGGATGCTATGGATGAAAACCCCTCCACGAACTAGCGGTAGTAACCTACTAACCCCAGGAAACTTCAGATCTCTTGTAGTTGTAGTCGGTCTAGGCTAATTCTAAACTGCCTCAAACTTCTTATGATCCACGTTTATGCCTTATGTTGATACAACATGCCCCAAAAAGGAAACTAAGTCTAACCAAAATTCGCATTTTGAAAATTTGGCATATAACTGATTATTCTTCAAAGTCTGAAGCACAATCCGAAGATGTTGCTCATGCTCCTCTCGACTGCAGGGGTAAATCAAGATATCATCAATGAATACCACCACAGACGAATTCAAATTAGGTTTGAATACGCGGTTCATCAAATCCATAAATGTTGCTGGGGCATTTGTCAGCCTAAATGACATCACTAGGAATTCATAATGCCCATACCGAGTCCGAAAAGCTGTCTTAGGAACACCGGATGCCCTAATCTTTAACTTATGGTATCTAGACCTCAAATTGATCTTTGAAAACACCTTGGCACCCTCAAGCTGATCAAATAAGTCATCAATGGATACTTGTTCTTGATAGTAGCCTTGTTTATCTGCCGATAATCTATACACATCCGCATTGAACCATCTTTCTTCTTTACAAATAATAGTGGTGCACCCCAGGGCGAGACACTAGGTCTAATGAATCCCTGATCAAGCAAGTCTTGTAATTTCTCTGTAAATTCTTTCAACTCCGGCGGGACCATACGGTATGGTGGAATAGAAATAGGTTGGGTTCCCGGAGCCAAATCAATACAGAAGTCAATATCTCTATCGGGTGGCATCCCCAGCAAATCTGCAGGAAATACTTCTGAAAATTCACGAACAACTGTATTGAGTCCATAGAAGTAATATCCGCACTGGGATCGCGCATATAAGCCAAATAAGCTAGATGCCCCTTCTCGACCATACGCCGAGCTTTCACGTAAGAGATAACCTTGCTGGTGGAATAGCCAAGGGTCTCTTTCCTCTCTATTTGAGGTAACTCCAGCATAGATAAGGTCACCGTTTTGGCGTGACAATCCAATATAGCATGATAAGATGACAGCCAATCCATGCCCAAAATGACATCAAAATCTACTATATCAAGAAGTAGAATATCTATGCTAGTCTCAAGACTCTCGATAGTAACCACACAGGAATGATAAATATGATGTACGATAATAGAATCTCCTACCAGTGTGGACACACACAGAAGAACTCAGAGAATCACGAGGCACAACCAAAAATGAAGCAAAGTAGGAGGACACATAGGAATAAGTAGATCCTGGATCAAATAAAACTGAAGCATCTCTATGGAAAATTGGAACAATACCTGTGATCACAACATCGGATGACTCGGATCAGGCCTAGATGGAAAAGAATTAAATCGGGGTTGGGCCCCACCACTCAGAGCTGTATCTCTGGGATGACCCCTGGCTGGCTGGCCTCCACCTCTAACAACCTGACCACTACCTCTAGTTGTCTGACCCCTGCCCTTAGCTGGCCAGGCAGGCGGTGGAGCAACCGGTGCCGGTATGATAGCACGAGAATCCTTCTGAGATATGTTGCTCGACAACCTAGGGCAATACCTCCTGATGTGAATATTCCCACACTCATAACACACATCCTGCTGTCGTGGTTGCTAAAGTGAAGCTGATCCGGACGGGTCGGATAGCCTCCATAGTGACTCTGGAGTGGTGGTACACTAATAGGAGTTGAATGTGCATTGAGTATTGGCTGTCTAGGGTAAGGAACATAAGAACCTTGACTCCCTGAAGCACTGTGAGAAGTCTAAAGTGCTGAAGAAAATGGCCTGGGATGATGACCCCTACCATAAGTACTCCTGCCTCCAAATGAGGCGCCTATGAAATTATCGGAATGATGGGGCCTCGTATTTGACACTGGCCCTCGCTCCTGTGAAAGAACCATCTCGATCCGCCTGGCGACATTAGCAGCCGTCTAAAAAGAAATCTCACTCCCGGTCTCCTTGGCCATCTGTAGCTTGATAGGTTGAATGAGTCCATCAATGAACCTCCTCACCCTCTATCTCTCGGTAGGAAGCAGAAGAAGAGCATGACGAGCTAGATCCACAAAACGGGTCTCATATTGAGTGGCTGACATACTGCCCTGCTGGAGACGCTCAAACTGCTTGCGGTAATTCTCCCTCAGTGTGATAGGAAGGAACTTCCCCAGAAATAGCTGCGAGAACTGCTCCCAGGTAAGTGCAGGTGAACTAACTGGTCTAGTAAATACATAATCATTCCACCACCTCTTGGCGGAATCAGTCATCTGAAACACAGCAACATCAACCCCATTGCTTTCGACTTTTTCCATGTTCTACAATACTTCATAACAGCGGTCAAGAAAATCATGTGGGTCCTTAGAAGGTGTACCACTGAAATGGATTGGAAATAGCTTGGTAATCTTGTCCAACCTCAACAAAGCATCAAAAGACAAAGCAGTCTTATTACCGGCCTGTGCTGCAACAACTGGTTGAACTACCACAACTAGATGGGCTACTAGAGCCTGATACTGGGGAGTTGTCTGCCCCGGAGCAGGAGTAGTCGGAGTTTGTACTCCTCCCCCAGCCTGTGAGACGGTTGGTGCCACTGGAAATGTACCATTCTGGTCCACAACCTCCATAAGGCTCACCAAACGGACTAGAGCATGCTGAAGCACTAGAGTAGCTATGCATCCTTCCGGGACTTGAACTGGTCCAATAGGTACCGTCTGAGCTGGAACCTCCACTTCTATATCCACCTGAGGTTCTACAAGAGGTGCTGTTGCTCGAGCTCTAGATTGAGCTCTGCCTCTGCCTCTACCTCGGCCTCTGCTCCTAGTCGTAGCTGTCACTGGGGGCTATGGCTCCTGTCCGGCTATAGATGCAGTGTGTGTTCTCACCATTTGCGAGAGGACAAGAATAGAAGTGTTCAATCATCAATAATAGAATAAAATCGCACGACTGAGTAGAATAGAAGTGAAATTGTTCCTAAACTCCATAGCCTCGAGAAGATAAGTACAGACGTCTCCCTACCGACTCTTCAGACTCTACTAAACTTGCTCATAACTCGTGAGTCCTATGTAATCTAGTGCTCTAATACCAACTTGTCACGACCCGAAATTCCCACCTTCGGGACCGTGATGGCGCCTAACATTTCACTTGCTAGGCAAACCAACGTTAGAATAATATTAGCCATTTTAAAACAATTTTAAATTAATTAATAACAAAGAAAAAAATGCGGAAATAAAGTCTGAAATAGAGTGAATAATCCATAATAATAGCGATGTCTAAATACCATCCCAGAACTAGTGTCACAAGTGCACGAGCTTCTAGAATAATACAAACAAGGGTCTGAATAAAAATAAAGATGTCTGAAAGAAAGCACACAACTAAAAATAAAGTAGAAAGGGACTTCAGAACTGCGAACGCCATGCAGTTATACCTCAAGTCTCCTGCGAATAGCTGAATCCGAGAAAATCTACTATACGCCGCTGGGACAAACTCCCATATAGGCACAAGAAGTGCAGATTGTTGTATGAGTACAACCGACCCCATGTACCCAGTAAGGGCCAAGCCTAACCTCGACAAAGTAGTGATGAGGCTAAGGCAGGTCACTTACATTAACCTGTATGCAATAATAATAATAATAACAACAATATTATAAATAAAAGAGGCATCTTATTTCAACAGTTGAAGCCAATTCGGCAGTCATAACCAATTATTATTTCAATCAGTGCCCGTTGTGGCATGCAACCCGACCCCACAAATATATTCACATTCAATTAATCCCCTTGCGGTGTGCAACCCGATCCTCAATATATTCATTTTCATTTAATCCTGTTGCGGCGTGCAACCCGATCCTCAATATATTCATTTTCATTTAATCCTGTTGCGGCGTGCAACCCGATCCTCAATATATCTTTCAATCAATTCTGTAGTAATTAAGTCACATAAATCAAATAAGCATGTAGCAATTATAGAAGAGATTCAAGGCATAATATTGAGCAAGGAATATGAGAGAAATAATTAATTCATGATTTAAAATAATTTATAATTTTCAAATAATTAGGCAAACAATTAATTTGACGACGTATAGACATTCGTCACCTCGCCTATACGTCATTCACATGAATTTTACATAACAAATAATTTTCTATTCCCTCAAGTCAAGGTTAACCACAACACTTACCTCGCTTCGCAACTAATTTCAAGATTCCAATAAACCTTTACCTCACGAATTCGTGTCCGAAAGTTTCAAATCTAGTCACAAATAATTCAATATATTAACACGAATTGTAGGAATTAATTCCATATGAATTTACTAATTTTCCGGATTAAAATTCAAAATTCATTTTAAAAATCCACAGTGGGACTCACGTCTCGAATCCCGAAAAAACTCACGAAATCTGAACACCTGTTCCGATACGAATTCAACCATACAAAAATTATCGAATTCCGATATCGCATTGACCTTCAAATATTCATTTTACATTTTTGGAAGATTTTATAAAAATCTGATTTTTCTTCCATAAATTCACGGATTCATGATATAAATGAGTATGTAATCATGAAATATAATCAATATAGGATAAGGAACACTTAACCCAATGTTTTTCCGTAAACATCGCCCAACAATCGCCTAAATTCGAGACTGAAAGCTCAAAATTGAGTAAAAATGGAAAAACTCCCCGTTTATGGGGGTTTTATGTCTGTGGCGCCACAGGTGGCATAGGGCGCTGCCTGTGGCGCCATTTCCAGAACTTCAGAAGTCCCAGCACTAGGGATAGCTTCCCCACGCTACCCTGGACGCTGACGACGACATGAAATATTTTTCGACACGGAAATGGGCATAAGTCTCTCATACGATGTCTGGATTCAACGATTCTTTTTGCTATGGCTCCAAAATTTCAATACAGATCTAATGCATCAATCAAAACTGAATTTGGAGCTCATTTGATTAATGTGATACCACTTATTCTTGAATAAACGACTTCAAAACATTCTAGAATATCCAAATTAAATTTTGTTAACCATCTGAAATCCACCCGAGGCCCTCGAGACCTCGACCATATATTCCAACAAGTCCCGTAACATAATACAGATTTACTCGAGGTCTCAAATCACGTAAATTAAAGTCAAAATTATAATTCACTCCTCGATTCAGACTTATGAGTTTCAAACTTTTCACATTACTAAACCCCCGCCGAAACGTATTGAATGAATCCGGAATGATTTCAAATTTAGGGCACAAGTCATAAATGACATAACGGAGCTATTCCAACTCTCGGAATCTCAATCCGAGTCTGATATCGATAAAGTGAAATACACAGTCAAACTTTAAAAATCTCTAGTCTTTAGATTTCTAGTTTCCATTAAATGGCGATAATTTGAGTTAGGGACTTCCGAATCCAATTCCGGGCATACGCCCAAGTCCCAAATCACTATACGGACCAACCAGAACTGTCAGAACACTGATTCGAGTCTGTTTGCTCAACATGTTGACCAAAGTTAACTCAGTTGAGTTTTAAAACTCTATTCAAGGAAAGGTCAACGGTGCTATTCGAGGTCTCAGATCATAGAAATGAATATTAAATTTAAAGATGACATTTCGGGTCATCACAAATATCCACACCAAACTTCATTGTGGCTATTTTCTTTATTAATTTTTATTACTTAAAAACTTAACTCGGAAGAAACAAGACAAGTCGAGGTTTATTAATTAATAAGATTTTACTAACTACTCCTATTATAGTTGGTAATTAGTTACTACATTTTTCAAAGAGTATAAGTTTAATGCACCATCAATATGTAAATGTTGTGCACTAATAGTGCAGGTTTTGTGTACCGATCTTAAATCTTTATAAGCCAAATATATTATTTATATAACCAACGTGAACAGATTTTTACCTTCTTAGTATACATGCAGGAACACAATATTTATTTTTTACATTATTCAAATTTTAAGTCGTTGAAGCATATTCATATGAGCTACTGAGGAGTAAGCAATGATCTTCTTAAAATCGATTGCCTTATTAAACACCAACCATTGCTTATAAAAGAATCTAACACAAAATTACAGTCCTAGGAGGTCAACTAATTATGTAATTACTGTTTAAAACTTTCCATATATATACTGTAATATTAGAATACTTCCTCATTTTCGTCTTCACTTCCCTTCTTTACATTTTATTAAATTATTTTTCTTGATAATTTATTTTTATGCCTAGCTCTTCCAACTACTTTCCAAATGATATCAAGAATGCTCTATTTGTTTGAGTGTTGTTCTTGATGTTTGAATATAATGTCCAACACCAAATTTCACAGTAGCCATTTTCTTCATTAATTTTCATCACTTAAGAACTTGACTCGGCAGAAACAAGATTAGTGAAGGTTTATTAATAAAATTTTATTAATTTCTCCTATTATAATTGGTAATTAGTTATATTTTTCAAAGCGTATAAGTTTAATGCATTATTTGTGTAAGTTTTGTGCAATGTAACGACTCGGCCGGTCGTTTTGAGAGTTATAGCCCCGATCCTCTATTAACTGCTTCTCCCATATCTATTTCTGTTATTGTGACTTGTCGGGAGGTTTTGTTTTAGTTTTTGAAGTGCTTTGGGACACTTAGTCCCTAAATGGAGGTTTAAGCTTTAGGATTTGGACCGTAGTCAGAACTGTGTGAAGACGACCCTGGTATGGAGTTTTATCGGTTCCGTTAACTCCGTTAGATAATTTTGGACTTAGGGCATGTTCGGATAGTGTTTTGAAGGTCTATAGCTCATTTAGGCTTGAAATGGCGAAAGTTGAAGTTTTGGAGATTTGAACCGGTATTGAAATTTTGATACCGGGGTCAGATTCCGATTCTAAAAGTTGGAATAGATCCGTAGGGTTGAATATGAAGTGTGTACAACATTTGGGATCAATCGGACGTGGTTTGATTGGTTTCGGCATCGGTTGTTGAATTTGAAAGTTTCAAGTTCTTTAAGTTTGGATCGGAGGATGATTCATGATTTTAGCATTGTTTGAGGTGATTTGAAGGCTCGAATAAGTTCGTATGGTATTTTGGGATTGGTTGGTATGTTAGGTTGAAGTCCCGGGGGCCTCGGGTGTGTTGCGGATGCTCAACGGGCCATTTTTGGACTTAAGGAAGATAGCAGATTTTTTGGTGTTTTGCTGCAGACTGTTTCTTCATCGCATTCCCGAGGGAGGTCTCGCGATCGCGTAAGGCATCTGAGAGGCCAACTGAAGTTATTCTTTGCACTAGTGAATATGGGGATGCGATCACGTAGGTTGGTCAGGCTGTGCATTACGAACGCGTGGGCTAGGCCGCGCTCCCGAAGAGGAAGTAAAGCAGCAGTGCAAATTCAAGTGTTGTTCTTCGCGAACGTGTGGGGTTGTTCGCGTTCGCGTAAGTATGAGAGCCAATGAATCGCGTTCGCGTTGAGTTTTTCGCGTTCGCGTAGGGTTACATTCTGGGGCAGTGAAATTGTTCCTCGCGATCGCGTGGCTATTTCGGCGATCGCGATTAAGGAATCACTCGGCAGTATTAAACATTTCAAAAATGAGGGTTTGACCATTTTTATCAAAACTTGAGTTTGGGAGCTCGGATTTGGACGAGATTTTCGGAGATTTTAAGAGACATCGATTGGGTAATGATTCTACACTTGATTTTGGTTATATCCCATTAATCTATCATTAATTTTATCATTAAATTTCGGATTTGGGTTGAAAATTGGAAAAAATGAAAAGATGTTCTTCAACTAAGATTTTTGGGTTTTGTTTGGGTTTTTTTGACATCGGATTTGGATAAGTTTGGTACGAGTGAACTCGTGAGTGAATGAGTGTTCATATTTGGTGACTTTTACTCGATTCAAAGACGTGGGCCTGGGGAGGCTTTTTAGGGCGATTTTTCAATTTCTTGCTTTAGCTTTGATTTGACTAATTAGATTAATTCTTATAATTATACTTATGGTATGTAATTGATTTTGGCTAGATTTGAGCCATTCGAAGCCGGATATTCGTGGAAAGAGCATTGTTACAGATTGATTGAGCTTGGTTTGAGGTAAGTGGCTTGTCTAACCTTGTGTGGGAGAAATTCCCTTAGGAGTTGGTACTGCTTTTACTATGTGAGCGTCGTGTACGCGAGGTGACGAGTGCGTACACAGGCTATTTGTTGAAAACCCGATATTTACTGAGAAATTCCCAGTTTCCACCTTAATTGAATATACTAGCATGCGTAGTTACCCTGCTAGCTTAGAATAACATGTCTACGTGCCTTATATGCTTAATTGAACTCTTTGCAGCATGCCTATTGACTTCCTGCTTCTTTCCCGACTTGTGGTTAGTTTAGACTGTATAGTCTCTTGATATACTTGTCGTTTGTAATTGATTGCGCTGTGTATTTACTTTTGGGACTACAGGACGGTATCCCGAGAGATCCCCCATGCATATTTACTTTTGGGACTACGGGACGGTATCCCGGGAGATCCACCTGCACATTTACATTGAGACTACGAGACGGTACCTCGGGAGTTCTCCCTGCATATTTACTTTTGGGACTACGAGATGGTATCACGGGAGATCCCCTGTCGCTTAATTTCGTGCACTGTATGTTATTTCACTGTGCTTTCCTTTGTTGAACTTTAGTCTCTTATTATACTGGTTATTCTCATGTTTTCATTATTATATACCAGTGGGCCTGACCTGACCTCGTCACTACTCGACCGAGGTTAGGCTCGGCACTTACTAGGTACCGCTGTGGTGTACTCACGCCCTTTTATGCACATATATTTCGTGTGCAGATCCAGGTTCCTTTTACCAGCCTCATCCTTAGTTGCAGTCGGTGCTATTTTCAGAGAACTTCAAGGAACATCTGCTCGCGCCCGCAGATCCTCGGTGTCCCCCCCCATCCCCATATGTTGCTTCTTTTTCTTATTTCTATAGACACTGATGTATAGAACAGTTAGAATTTCGTAGAAGCTTGTGACTTACGGTGTTTCGGGTCTTGGGAGCGTTATGTATATTTCGAGAGTTGATTATTGTATATGCCGAGCGACATCTCAATTGCTTATTAAAATATCTGTTACTGTTAGTTATTAAATTTTCATGTTTTTTATTTCATTTCCGCAAGTGTTAGGCTTACCTAGTCGTAGAGACTAGGTGCCGTCACGATATTTCACGGAGAGAGAATTTGGATCGTGATAAGTTGGTATCAGAGCTCTAGATTCATAGGTGCCGTGAGTCACAAGTCGGTTTATTAGAGTCTCGCGGATCGGTACGGATACGTCTGTACTTATCTTCGGGAGGATATGGAACTGTTAGGAACAATCATACTTCTTTTGATTCCTTGTCGTGCGAGTTATTGGCATCAAATTCTAGAAAAACTCTATTGTATTCTTTCTCACAGATGGTGAGGACCCGTACCAGAGGATCTGATGACCAGGCACCCACGCCCCCTG
The DNA here is from genome assembly GCA_000715115.1 of Nicotiana otophora. Lineage (NCBI taxonomy): Eukaryota > Viridiplantae > Streptophyta > Magnoliopsida > Solanales > Solanaceae > Nicotiana > Nicotiana otophora. The sequence continues at coordinate 99,472 of AWOL01S0008595.1, forward strand.
CTAGAGCCGCCAGAGGCCGAGGTCGGGGTAGAGTACGGCCACGCTGTGCAGCCAGAGCACCCGCGTGAGCTGCGACAGAGGAGCCCCCAGCAGTTCCAGCTGGAGGGCAAGCACCGGAGATTGCTATTGTTGTACCAGACCTCCAGGATACTCTGGCCGAGTTCATGAGCGTGTTCAACACCTCAGCTCAGGATGGATTGATTCCATTAGCTCCCGCCACATCTCAGGTCAGGGGAGGGGCACAGACTCCCGCAGCCCGCACTCTTGAGTAGAGGGTCCAGGATGATCATGCCCCAGAGTTCATTCCTATGCCGTCGGTTGCGCCGGTTCAGCATCAGACTAGGACAACCGCTTCTGAGGCGGAGCAGCTCAGACTTGAGAGATACAAGAAGTACCACCCACCTACCTTTAGCGGATTGGCTATAGATGATGATCAGGGTTTTTTGGAGGAGTGTCATCGTATTCTCCGTACGAGTGGGTTTCTTTTACCACCTTTCAGGTTAGAGGAGCAACCTATCAGTGGTGGCGTGCTTATGAGTTGAGTAGTCTGAATAAGGTAGTTTCACTTACATGGACTCAGTTTTCGGACATGAGTTTTAGAGAGTATGTACCTCAGAGCCTCAGGGACTCATTGCGCACGGAGTTTGAGCAGCTGCGCCAAGTTGCTACGATTGTGTCAGAGTATGCAGTCCACTTCAGTGATTTGGCTCGACATGCACCGGCCTTGGTTGCCACAGTTCAAAAGAGGGTTCCTCGGTTTATTGAGGGACTCCAACCCAATATCAGGATTAGTATGGTCAGGGAGGTGGAGATGGATATTCCTCACCAGCAGGTTGTGAGTATTGCTTGGACATTGGAGGGCATGCTTGCCCGGGACCGAGAGAAGAGAGAGGCCAAGAGGTCTCGAGAGACTGGTTCTTATCCTGGAGCTCATACCCCAGCAACTCGCCATGGTAGGGGTTATGTGGGTCTCCCCGTTCATTCATCTCTTCCAGTCGCTAGTGGTGTTCCAGCCCCTTCTAGGCCCCAGGAGCCTTATTATGCACCGCCAGTATCTAGTGTGCCTCCTACTCGTGGTACTTTTAGCGTCCAGTCCAGCAGACCTGGCCCGAGTCAGTCACAGCAGCCATGCCCTCCGAGGGGTTGTTTTGAGTGTGGCGACACCCGCCATATGGTGAGTGATTGCCCCAGACTTAGGAGGGGTGCACCTCCACAGACTTCTNCTCGTGGTACTTTTAGCGTCCAGTCCAGCAGACCTGGCCCGAGTCAGTCACAGCAGCCATGCCCTCCGAGGGGTTGTTTTGAGTGTGGCGACACCCGCCATATGGTGAGGGATTGCCCCCAAAACTTAGGAAGGTTGCACCTCAACAGACTTCTCAGCCACCAAATGCTCCACCGGGTCCTCAGGCCATAATTCTAGCACCAGCTACCGTCCCACCTACTCAACCAGCTCGAGGTGGAGGTTGGGGAGGTCGAGGTCTCCCTAGAGGGGGAGGTCAGGCCAGGTATTATGCTCTTCTGGCTCGTACAGAGGCAGTTTCTTATGACTCTATCATTACAGGTAATGTTCCAGTCTTTCATAGAGATGCGTCAGTATTATTTGACCTAGTCTCTACGTATTTATATGTGTCCTCTTATTTTGCTCCACATTTGGGCGTATCTCGGGATTCTTTGCATTCCCCCGTATATGGGTCTACTCCTATGGAAGATTCTCTTGTTGTGGACCGCGTGTATCGGTCGTGCTAGATTGGTCTTAGTGGTTTTGAGACTAGAGATGATCTATTATTACTCAGCATGGTAGACTTTGATGTTATCTTGGGCATGGACTGGTTGTTGCCCCATTATGCTATTCTTGATTGTCACACTAAGACCGTGACGCTGGCTATGCCAAGTTTACCGCGGTTTGAGTGGAGAGGTACCTTAGAGTATACTCCCAGCCGAGTCATTTTATTTCTTAAAGCACAACGAATGGTTGAGAACGGGTGTGGCGCGTATCTAGCTTATGTGAGAGATGTTAGTATTGATACCCCTACATTTGAGTCAGTTCTAATAGTGAGAGACTATCCAGATGTGTTCCCAGCTGATCTTCCGGGCATGCCACCCGACAGAGATATTTTGGCATTGATTTGTTGCCAGGTACTCAGCCCATCTCTATTCCTCCATATCGTATGGATCCTCCTAAATTGAATGAGTTAAAGGAGCAGTTACATGAGTTGCTTGATAAGGGCTTCATTCAACCCAGTGTGTCACTTTGGGGTGCTCCGATCTTGTTTGTGAAGAAAAAGGATGGTTCTATGTGTATGTGCATTGGTTATCGCTAGTTGAACAAAGTTACGGTGAAGAACAGGTATCCATTGCCTCATATTGATGACTTATTTGATCAGTTACAGGGTGCCAGAGTGTTCTCCAAGATTGACTTACGTTCAGGCTATCATCAGTTGAAGATTCGGGAGCCAGATATCATGAAGACTGCCTTCAGAACTCAGTATGGTCACTATGAGTTTCTTGTTATGTCCTTTGGGCTGACCAATGCCCCAGCAACCTTTTTGCACTTGATGCACAGTGTATTCTGGCCTTATCTTGACTCCTTCGTCATTGTGTTTATTGACGACATTCTGGTGTACTCCCGGACTCGGGAGGATCATGAGCAGCACTTGAGGACTGTGCTTCAGACTTTGAGAGAAAAGAAGTTATATGCAAAATTTTCTAAGTGTGAGATTTCGCTAGAATCAGTGGCATTCTTGGGCCATGTAGTATCGAGTGATGGGATCAAGGTGGATCCGAACAAGGTGGAAGCAGTGCTGAGTTGGCCTAGACCGTCATCGGCTACAGAGATCCGTAGTTTTCTTGGTTTGGTGGGGTATTACCGTCACTTTGTAGAGGGATTCTTAGCTATTGTAGCGCCTATGACCAGGCTGACCTAGAAGGGTGCTCAGTTCAAGTGGATAGAAAAGTGTGAGGAGAGCTTTCAGAAGCTCAAGACGGTTTTGACTACAACCCCAATATTGGTATTGCCTACAAGTTAGGGGTCTTACACTATACATTGTAATGCGTCACGGATTGGTCTCGGCGTGGTGTTGATGCAGGACCGTAGGGTGATTGCCTACGCGTCCAGACAGTTGAAGGTGCATGAAAACAACTATCCTTTCCATGACCTCGATTTAGCAGCTATTGTCCATGCCTTGAAGATTTGGAGGCACTATTTGTACGATGTCCCTTGTGAGATTTACACTGATCATCGGAGTTTGCAGCATCTGTTCAAGCAAAAGGATCTTAACTTGTGTCAGCGGAGGTGGTTGGAGCTACTTAAGGACTATGATATCACATTTTGTACCACCCGAGAAAGGCCAATGTGGTGGTGAATGCTTTGAGTCGCCGGGTGGATAGTTTGAGAAGTTTAGCATATCTTGCAGCAGCAGTGAGACCCTTAGCATTGGATGTTCATGCCTCAGCCAGCCAGTTTGTGAGATTGGATATTTCTGAGCCGGGTCGAGTGTTGACTTGTGTGGTCTCTAAGTCTTCTCTTTATAATCGCGTAAGGGAGCGTCAGTATGATGAACCCCACCTTCTTGTCCTTAAGGACACAGTTCATCACAGTGATGCTAAGGAGGTCACTACTGGGGATGATGGCATATTGAGGATGCAGGGCAGGCTGTGTGTGCCTAATGTAGATAGTTTGCGGGAGTTGATTCTTCAGGAAGCTTATAGCTCGCGGTACTCTATTCATCCGGGTGTCGCGAAGATGTATCAGAACTTGAGGCAGCATTACTGATGGAGGAGGATAAAGAAGGACATAGTAGAGTATGTGGCTCGGTGCCTAAATTGCCAGCAAGTGAAGTATGAGCATTAGTGGCCGGGTGGGTTGCTTCAGAAGTTAGAGATTCCGGAGTGGAAATGGGAGTGGATCACTATAGATTTTGTTGTTGGACTCCCACAGACTCAACGGAGGTTTGATAAAGTTTGGGTGATTGTGGATAGGCTGACCAAGTCATCTCATTTCATTCCTGTGATGACAACTTATTCTTCCGAGCAGCTAGCTCGAATTTACATCCGCGAGATCGTCAGGCTTCATGGCGTACCAGTATCTATCATCTCTGACCGGGGTATGAAGTTTACATAACGGTTTTGGAGGGCTATACAGCAGGAGTCGGGTACTCGGGTTGAGTTGAGCACAATATTTCACCCTCAGACGGACAGACAGCCCAAGCGCATTATTTAGATACTGGAGGATATGCTCCGCGCTTGTGTGATAGATTTTGGGGGTGCTTGGGATCAGTTCTTGCCACTTGCAGAGTTTTCCTACAACAACAGTTATCAGTCGAGCATCCATATGGCACCGTATGAGGCTCTGTATAGTAGGCGGTGTCGGTCCCTAGTGGGTTTGTACGAGCCGGGCAAGGCCAGATTATTGCGTACAGACTTGGTCCAGGATGCCCTAGATAAAGTGAAGGTGATTTAGGATCGACTTCGCACAGCCCAGTCTAGACAGAAGAGCTATGCAGACTGGAAGGTTCGCGATGTTGCATTCATGGTTGGAGAGCGGGTCTTGCTCCGGGTTTCGCCTATGAAGGGCGTTATGAGTTTTGGAAAGAAGGGCAAGCTGAGCCCATGGTTTATTGGCTTATTTGAGGTATTGCGATGCATTGGGGAGGTTGATTATGAGCTTTCCTTGCCTCCCGGTCATGCAAGGGTTCACCCAGTATTTCATGTTTCTATGTTCCGGAAGTATCACGGTGATCCGGCTCATGTGTGGGATTTCAGCTCAGTCTAGTTGGACAAGGATCTATAGTATGTCGAGGAGCCGGTGTCTATTTTGGACAGGCAGGTTTGAAAGTTGAGGTCAAAGAATATTGCTTTCGTGAAGGTTCAGTGGAGGGGTCAGCCGGTCGAGGAGGAGACTTGGGAGACCGACCATGTTATGCGCAGCCGTTATCCTCATCTTTTCACCACTTCATGAATGTATTTACACTCTTTTGAGGACGAACGATTGTTTTAAGAGGGGGAGGATATAACGACCAGCTGGTCGTTTTGAGAGTTATATCTCTGATCCCTTATTAACTGCTTCTCCCATATCTATTTCTGCTATTGTGACTTGCCGGGTAGGTTTCGTTTTGGTTTTTGGAGTGTTTTGGGATACTTAGTTCCTAAATGGAGGTTGAAGCCTCAGAATTTGGACCGTAGTCGGAAATGTGTGAAGACGACTCCGGAACGGAGTTCCGTCAATTTCGTTACCTCCGTTAGGTGATTTTGGAGGTCTATAGATCATTTAGCCTTGAAATGGTAAAAGTCGAAGTTTTGGAGATTTGGACAGGTATTGGAATTTTGGTACCGGGGTCAGATTCCTATTCCGGAAGTTGGAATAGGTCCGTAGGGTTGAATATGACATGTGTACAAATTTTGGGGTCAATCGGACATGGTTTGATTGGTTTTGGCATCGGTTGTTAGATTTGAAAGTTTCAAGTTCTTTAAGTTTGAATTGGACGATGATTCATGCTTTTAGCATTGTTTGAGATAGTTTGAAGGCCCGACTAAGCTCGTATGGTATTTTGGGATTGGTTGGTATGTTTGGTTGAGGTCCCGGGGACCTTGGGTGTGTTTCGGATGCTCAACGAGCCATTTTTGGACTTAAGGAAGACAACAGATTTTCTGGTATTTTGTTGCAGCCTTTTTCTTCATCGCGTTTGCGAGGGAGGTCTCACGATCGCGTAAGGCATCTGAGAGTCCAGCTGAAGTTGTTCTTCACGTTCAAGAATAAGGGGATGCGATCGCATAGGTTGGTCAGGCTGTGCATCACGAACATGTGGGCTAGGCCGCGTTCCCGAAGAGGAACTAAAGCAGTAGTGGAATTCAAGTGTTGTTCTTCACGAACGCGTGGGGTTGTTCGCTTTCGCGTAAGTATGAGAGCTGGTGAATCATGTTCGCATTGAGTTATTCACATTCGCGTAGGGCTAAATTCTGGTGCAGCGATGTTGTGCCTCGCGATCGCGAGGCTATTTCCGCCATCGCGATTAAGAAATCACTAGGCAGTATTAAACATTTCAAAAATGAGGGTTTGGCCATTTTTATCAAAACTTGAGTTTGGGAGCTCGGATTTGGACGAGATTTTGAGGGATTTTCAGAGACATCGATTGGGTAATGATTCTATACTTGATTTTGGTTATATCCCATTAATCTATTATTAATTTCATCATTAAATTTCAGATTTGGATTAAAAATTGGAAAAAATGGGAAGTTCTTCAACTAAGATTTTTGGGTTTTGATTGGGATTTTGACATCAGATTTGGATAATTTTGGAACGAGTAAACTCATGAGTGAATGGGTGTTCATATTTAGTGACTTTTACTCAATTCAGAGACGTGGGCCCGGGAAGGCTTTTTAGGGTAATTTTTTAATTTCTTTCTTTAGCTTTGATTTCATTAATTAGATTAATTCTTATAGTTGTACTTATGGTATGTAATTAATTTTTGCTAGATTTGGGCTATTCGAAGCCGGATATTCGTGGAAAGAGCATTGTTACGGATTGATTGAACTTGGTTTGAGGTAAGTGACTTGTCTAACCTTGTGTGGAGGAAATCCCCTTAAGAGCTGGTACTGATTTTACTATGTGAGAGTCGTGTACGCGAGGTGACGAGTGCGTACACATGCTATTTTTTAAAAAAGCCCTATTTTTACTGAGAAATTCCTTGTTTCCACCTTAATTGAATATACTAGCATGCGTAGTTACCCTGCTAGCTTAGAATAACATGTCTACATGCCTTATTTGCTTAATTGAACTCTTTGCAGCATGACTATTTAATTCCTGCTTCTTTTCCGACTTGTACTTAGTCTAGACTGTAGATTCTCTTGTGGTACTTGTCGTTTGTAATTGATTGCGTTGTGTATTTACTTTTGGGACTACGGGACGGTATTCCGGGAGATCCCCCTGCATATTTACTTTTGGGACTATGGAACGGTATCCCGGGAGATCCCCCTACACATTTACTTTGAGACTACGAGGAGGTACCTCAGAATTGCTCCCTGTATATTTACTTTTGGGACTACAAGACGGTATCTCGGGAGATCCCCTGTCGCTTAATTCCATGCACTGTTATGTTATTTCACTCTGCTTTCCTTTGTTGAACTTTAGTTACTGATTATACTGATTATTCTCCTGTTTTCATTATTATATACCAGTGGGCCTGACCTGACCTCATCACTACTCGACCGAGGTTAGGCTCGGCACTTATTGGGTACCGCTGTGGTGTACTCACGCCCTTTCCTGCACATATTGTTCGTATGCAGATCTAGGTTTCTTTTACCAGCCTCGTCCTTAGTTGCAGTCGCTGCTGTTTTCGGAGAACTTCAAGGTGCATCTGCCTGCGCCCGTAGATCCTTAGAGTCCCCCCCTCTATCCCCCTGTGTTGCTTCTTTTTCTTATTTCTATAGACACTGATATATAGAACAGTTAGAATTTCGTAGAAGCTTGTGACTTACGGTGTTCCGGGTCTTGGGAGTGTCATGTATATTTCGAGAGTTGATTATTGTATATGTCGAGCGGCATCTCAATTGCTTATTAAAATATATGTTACTGTAAGTTGTTAAATTTTCATGTTTTTCATTTCATTTCCGCAAGTGTTAGGCTTACCTAGTTGTAGAGACTAGGTGCCGTCACGACGTTTCATGGAGGGAGAATTTGGGTCGTAACAATAGCCAATATATGTTTTGTGCACTAATAGTGCAAGTGTTATGCATCGATCTCAAATTTCTATAAGCCAAACATATTATTTTTAACCAATGTGAATAGACTTTTATCTTAGCTACATGCAAGAACACATATATTTTCACACAATTCAAATTTTTGGTTGTTGATGAAAAAAGTAGTCATAAATAACACAAATCATTTTCTTATTGTATGTTTTATCTTTTCATTTAAATACCTGCCATTCATAATAAAAGAACCTAACACAAAATTATAATCCTAGAAGGTCAACTACTTTAATAATCACTGTTTAAAATTTTCCATATATAATCTGTGATGTTAGCATACTTCCTTATTTCTGTCTTCACTTCTCTCCTTTACATTAACTTCTAAGTTATTTGTTTCGTTAATTTCATAGCTACGACTAGCTCTTCTAATTCTTCTAGACTAGTTACTGGTAATTGTTTTTCAAATGATAACAAGAATGCTGCTCAATGCTCCATTTGTTTGGACGTTGTTCTTGATAGCGTTGGAATATAATGTCTATCACCAAACTTCGTTGTAGCCATTTTCTTGTGCACTAATAGTGTAAGCTTTGTGCATTAATTAACTTAAAACTTTAGTAGTTCAGTACCCTAAACTTTTAGGGTTGACCGGAGGTTGACTTTTGTGCAAACGACCCCGGAATAGTGATTTGATGGTTTCAATAGCTCCGTAAAGTAAATTTGGACTTAGGAGTGTATCCGAATATTTATTTGAAAGTCCGTAGTTGATTTTGGCTTGAAATGGCGAAAGTTGGAAATAGAAGGTTTGGAAGTTTGACCGGGAGTTGACTTTATTGATATCGAGGTTGGAATCCAATTCTGGAAATTTTTATAGGTCCATTATGTCATTTATGACTTGTGTGCAAAATTGGAGATCAATCGGACTTGATTTGATAAGTTTCGGTACTACTTATATGGCGTCCATGTTGACATCTACACAGATCACAAGAGTTCACAATACATCTTCAAGCAGAAGGAGTTGAGTTTGAGGCAGCGTAGGTGGCTTGAATTACCGAAAAACTACGATGTCGAGATATTGTACTATCCCGGTAAAGCCAATGTTTTGGCAGACAAGGGTTGACTAAAGAGCTTCATCAGCAGGCCAATATGAGAATCATATTATTAGACTCTGATGACGGAGGTGTTACTGTACAGAATACATCACAATCATCTTTGGTAGCCGAGGTAAATGCAGCAATATAAAGATCCTACCTTAGTACGATTGAGAGAGGGCATTCAGCAGCGTAAGATTACAACTTTCGAGATCGGAGGAGATGGGGCACTGAAATACCAAGGTCGATTATGTGTGCCTAATGTGGCAGGGTTGCGAGGAAGATTATAATTGAGATTCATCAGTCCCTATATTCCATCCATCTCGGCTCGACAAAGATGTATCATGGCGTTAAGGAGCTGTATTGGTGGGATAACATAAAGAAGTCTATTGTAGAATTTATAGCCTAGTGTCCTAATTGTCAACAAGTAAAGATCGAGCATCAGAAACCCGATGGATTGATTCAGAATATAGAGATTCTGACCTGGAAATGGTAGGTGATCAATATGGACTTCATTATTGGATTACCTCGCTCTTATCATAAGTTTGACTCCATCTGGGTGATAGTTGATCGACTTACAAAATCTGCCCATTTTCTGCCAGTTAAGACAACTTACACGGCTGAAGATAATGCGAGGTTGTATATCAAGGAGATTGTTTGGCTTCATGGTGTGACTGTATCTATTATATCAGACCGATGAGCTCAATTTACGGCTAACGTTTGGAGGTCTTTCCAGAAAGGTTTAGGAACACGAGTGAATCTCAGCACTGCATTCCATCCACAGACTAACGGACATGCTAAACGTACCATTCAGACACTCGAAAATATACTACGAGCATGCATTCTAGATTTCAAGGGGAATTAGGATGACCATCTGCCCCTCATAGAATTTACCTACAATAATAGCTACCATTCCAGTATTAAAATGACCTCGTACGAGCCATTGTACGGGAGGAGATGTAGATCACCAGTTAGATGGTTCGAAGTCGGTGAAACGAAATTATATGGGCCAGATTAGATACACCAAACCATTGAGGAGGTGAAAGTGATACAAGAATGACCGAGGACAGCACAAAGCAGGCAAAAGTCTTATTCCGATGTCCGACGTCGTGATCTGGAGTATGAGGTTGGTGATTAGGTTTTCGTGAGGATCTCACCGATGAAGGGTTTTATGCATTTTGGGAAGGAGGGTAAGCTGAGTCTGCGGTATATCGGGCCGTAGAAGATTCTTCAACGAATTAGACAAGTTTCTCATGAGTTAGAATTGCCATCCGAATTAGAATTTGTCCACCTGGTATTCCATGTATCTATGTTGAGGAAATGTATTGGAGTCCCTTCTCGGGTCGTACCTATCAAAGATGTACAAGTTACGGAGGATCTATCCTATGAAGAAGCGCCAGTGGAAACCCATATTCTCGTACGTTAGTTCACGCCGTAATTTAGTCAACGTAAATCCGAGAATAGATTATCTTTGAAATGATAAGAAGTCAATCCTATTGGTCTTAAATGATACAAGGGTGTATAAGAGTTGTTAACAAGTATTAGAAGTTAAACGAATCAAGGATATTGTAACCTGTATTTCGGGATTAAACTATAGGTGCTTAATATTCTCAGGAGGTCGTGTTAAAAGGGTATTTTAATCATATATTATCTGTATCATACATCTTGAAGTCAAAAAAGTTATGAAATAAAAGTCGACAAAAGTGGTCGCAATTTACGTTCATAATTTTACTTAAACTTTAGGTCAAATGTTACTAAGCTTCTCTACCAATTTACTTGGACTTATGGGGTGATATACCCACCAAATATAAGATATATGAGTCTAGTTTCCAATGCATTAAGTTGTTCGTCGATACAACGTTGGAGTAAAGAGATATCCGCATCTGCGCGAGACTGCGCAACCAGCTCTCTATGGGACCTAGATAGGCGGCTGAGATATATTGATATGTATGAGACGCCATAAGCCCGTTTTAAATCATTATTTTTCACTCTCTTCAGACCCTAGACACCTAAAAACTCTCTCTCAAGGTTCTCTAATTATCCAAGACCCTTACAAAGGGCAAACAACACAAATCAAATGTTGGGAATCCCGTGGCGCTAGTAAGTTTCTTGTTCTTGTTATTGCTGATTTTTGTGTGGTTCCAGCTCGTGTGGGAGGTTGTTTTAAGTGGTTTATGTTATGTAAAATACTCTCAAATTTCTAATATCAACCCTAGGTGATTTCAAGTCCTCCAAAGTGATTCTATTGCCGAAAAATCTGTATTGATTGCTAGTTTCACTTCCTTGTTCTTGTGGCAGCATTGGAAGGATATTTCGTGGTGAAGTAAGGTCAAATTAGAGTTGTTCTATCTGTTTAAAGGTAAGAAAACTCTTACTCTACATGTATTTAAGATTATCCAAGTTGTGGCAAAGTCGGCAAAGTTGCGGCAAAAGCTTATTAGTAATGTTGTTGGTTGGTGGACTATTTTGAGAGGCTTATTATGATTATCATTGATATTGTTTGGGCTGTTTGGTGATTTTTTAAAATTTTGGGAATTCATAGAAATAGGGGAGGTTTTGTCCATTTCATCGTAAAATAGGTTGCGGTCTATATATAATAGTTATGACGCTTAAACGATAACGATAGTGTCATTTCTCTTATTGTAGACTAAGGAGTCGTGACATTTGAATAGCTTGAGGTTGGGCAGTATATACAAGGTATTTGAGGCTATCCCTTTCCTTCTTTTGCATGACTCCGATTGTACATAATGTAATGACCGAGCTTTCAAGGATACTCCACTCTTAGAAGCTACCAGTACTTACATTATTTCCCTTCTAATGGAACGCTTGATGTTGATGTTGCGTCTCTTATTCTTATGTTATTAATGTTGTTGGTACTTCCTGATTCTTATAATATCCATGACGAATAGTTAGTCCTAATAACGTGTACGGAGATTACAGACCTTACGTCACTCCGAAAGGTTCAGAACATTATCCCAATGAGTCTGACATGCATTACATATATGTTCCTATTTTACTCTACCGAGTCGCGCTATAGTCGGCCGGGTACGACACCTATTGTGCAAACACTGATCAGTTGGGTTTTACCAAGCTCCACGAGGCCAAGTACGATTCTACCAAGCCTTACGATGGCCGGGTACAATATGATGATGATGATTCCCACAAAGGCGTATATTTTCAAAAGTGTATATATATATATATATCATGCATTTCATGCTAGTCGCCCTCAAAGGAACTTAGATGTTACTGGTTGTATATTCTCTATCCTTGTTTACATTACTGTTCTTACTTATGCTTTCATGACTTACATACTCAGTACTTTATTCATACTGATGTCCCTTTTATTTTGTGGATGCTGCATGTCGTGTTGCAGGTCCTGATAGACAGGTAGAAGAAGCTCCCCCACCACAGTAGGATGCCCAGTTCAGCGGTTATTGGCGAGATCCCTTCTTCGGACTTGTCGTGGTCTTGTTATGCATTTTGGTTATAGATATTATGGGTATGTCGGGGCCCTGTTCCGACAATGTTGCAGCACTTATGTTCCTTTGGAGGCTCATAGAAAGGTGTCGACTCATGTATAGTTTGGATATCCTTGTCGACTGATTTTTGTTGTATAGTCTCTCGTGGCAGCTTGTCGGCTCATACCTTATATATAGCTTCATGACATCCTTATCTCCCATGTTATATATATTCATGCATTTATCTGTCATTGTTGGTTGTTTAGGATTCATGTCTACCATTTATGTTGATCTCGTCGGCCCTTGTGGATAACAAGAAAAGTTAGATAAAATGTACGTTGGTGCTCGGCAGGTATGGCACGGGCACCAGTCATAGCCCTCCATTCTGGGTCATGACACCAACTGACTTTTGTTGCCTTGTACGAGATAAGGTATAGATACAGATGGAAACTTCAGGTGCGATGACAGATTATACATCATATCTTTTTGTTAGCTTTGATTTGACTAATTTAACTATCAATTGTCTTTTCCTACTTCACAATTTTAGAAGTTCCAAGTACTAACTAAAAAGAGCCACAACATCTTCACCAGACCTAATACAAAAGAGGGACTTTAGCATTTCATTTAGAAAGAGATAATTTCAACCAGAAGAAAGAACTAATAATAAAACAACAAAGGATGAATGCATGTAGTTGCAACCGTCTCCAAATTGTGGTTTTGGGCACATAATAGCTCCTTACCTACTTTGTAGCCATAGTGTCTAAATATACTCTGATTAGCAACAAACATAATATTACACTAATATGTTTCACCCAGAGGATGGGACCCCATCCCCCTTCTTGCAAGTTCTATAAGTGTAATTCTCGACCTTTTTTCTCTTCGATTAGCCAGTTTATTCTTCTATCTCTAACCTAAAACACCTAAAGCTTTGTGGGATCCTCTTCTCATTTAAATCTAAAACACTATAATTTATTTGATAACATCACTTCCATTTCCATCTTGAAAGTAACCAATACTTTGAAAGAAGTTAGTATAATAAATCATATAGGGGTGAGTTTTATGGAGAAAATGAAAACACAATAAACAATGAAACATAAATATAAGATTTACAATGGATGTAAAAGGCAAAAATTTTAAATCGCTGAGACAAGAAACGAACCCTAACGAATGATGAAATATCCTATTTGTAAATCGAGCAAAGCGGACAGTAATTCCTTTCAGAATCTCCTTCTTGTCCTTTAGGATTTCCTTCTGCAAGTTTTGTTTATAATACATCTGATCTTCCTTCAGACTAGATCTCTGTGCAAATTGAGTAAAGCGGACTGTAATTCCTTTCACTCTACTTCTCGGCTCTTTCCCTTTTAGATCTCCTTCTGCAAATATTGATTTCTATTCCTTCCGACTTCCCCTCGATCTTCATCTCTGTTTCAGATGGCTCGACTCTTCTTCCATCTCTGTTCCAGGCCACTCTCCTTCAAAATTGGAATATTTCTAAAGAGCAAACTTATGCATGCAAATTTACTTTATAGTGGGCGGTAAAAGATTTAGGAAGAAACTTTCGAGCACCCTTTTATGTCATTGCTTTAATATTAACAAATACAACACTTAAAAAGTGTTGTAGTAAAGCTAAATATGCGTTACCAAAATACATTATGATGTAATGACCCGACTGGTTGTTTTGAACTCTAGCACGTCGTTTAACAGTTTGAGACTTTGAGTATCTTCACTTCATGTTTTATGACTTGTGCGTGTGGTCGGCATTGAATCTCGGGAAGTTCGGAGTTGATTTGGAAAGAAAATTTTGGAAGCTTTAAGTTGGGAGAATTGACTAAGGTTTGACTTTTGTGTAAACGACCTCGAAATTGGAATTTGAAGGTTCCAATAGGTTCGTATGTTAGTTTTGGACGTGGGCGTATGTTCGGGTTGAGTGTTGATACCCAATTTTACCCTCATATTTTTGCAAATAAGCGTATATGCTTCCAAAACATTAACCTACATCATTATTTAATTTACAAGATTTATGCAAGCATCTTCTATAATTTTTCAAGCTTTTAAATTGATTTTTGTATTTAAATTGCTTGAATAATTATTAATTATTCCTTCAAATTATTTTGTGATGACTCAATTACCTAAATCCTTATTTTGCATCTATAATATTTGCTTCAGGTATTTTACTCTATTTGTTATAATTACATTAGTATTTTCAGGCTATTTGCACAATCTAGCAATAATAGCCTATATTTTACAATTGTATTGCATTTGTCATTTTATTCAGGGTCAAAATAATATCTTACATTTTTATAATC
>AWOL01S0008595.1:115494-142619 GCA_000715115.1 Nicotiana otophora
TAACCCGGTCGATACCCATTCCAAACGACCCGCCCCGCTTATCCCTTAACCTCGACCGTTGTTCTTTCAAGATCAAAGGTCCACAATCACCCCACCTTTTAATTAACCTAGACCTGAAACCCTAACTCATTCCCCTCTAACCTGCCGCTCCTAAATGCTCTTAACCTCCCATTCTCTCTTCTGAAGAACCCTAGCCGCCTCCCCTTAATTCCCTCTCCTAATCCCACTGATAATGAGATTCGACCATTATTTTCTTACCATGTTTGAAGCCTTTGGTACTGGTCGTCCGTTTGTGGTGTTACTTAGGTGCTTGCCTAAGTTTGGCAAGCAAGATCTCCTGAGATCGAACCGAAGTGGTTTGAACCTTTGATTCTGATCATTATTTCGTCTATATACATTCAATACCACGCTATGTGAGTCCGATTTCAGTGAGATCTCTGTTGATTTGTGCTTTCCCTCTTGAACTAGGGTTTACCCATTTTCTCTCCTAAATTGATCTGAATCGATTTTGCATGCTTTCTTTCCTTGTTTTAGGTTTTATTTACTTTGTTTCCTTGTTTATTCGTCTAATTTTGATATTATATAAACCCCTCTCCATTCTCCTTTGAGACAGACTTGAATCGTTATACTTTCACTAAAATCGGAGCTTTGCTCTGTTAATTCCTTCATTATCTTGTTCTGTGTTTTATTTTGGCCGGCTGAAAGCCAAGGCCACTGAGAGTCTATTGCTCGAACTTTCTCTTGGTGCGAGCATAGCCCGAGGTTCTTTCGAAGCTCTTGGGAACTTTGACGCATCGAGGTTTCGAGGTTCTTGTGGATCTTTTGTTCTTTATTATTGTCTGTTTAACCGGTAAGCCACTTGACTTTTGAAATTTCATCCCTATGTGTCTTTGATTAACATGTGTTCTCACCTCTAAAATCCATGGCTTAATATGTTTTCTGGATTACTTTTGTGCATGATTCTGGTAATTCTACTTTGTTCTAAGTCTCTTTAACATTTAACTTCCTCATACTGCTCCTAGTTCTGAGATTGCCTAAGTCTAACTTGGATAATCTGACCCTCTTAAGTTCGTTTAGCCAGTGTATTGGTGCCTGAATGTTCCCTAAAACATGCTTATTTGCTCTGTCCTTAATCTCTATAATGAATGCTTCACACTTGTGCTAGAACTTCCTGTGTTAATTATGACATATTCCCCTGATATTGTCTCACTCGGCATGATCCCCATACCCCGTTAGTGATTGACTGAGATCTTAACAGTTACCTTAACTTGTTTTCCCTGCCATGTTTGAACCATTTTATTTTATGGCATAACTTAGATCTTCTTTAGTTAATTAGTCTATTGTGTCAATCCCAGATTCCCTACATGTGCTATTTGATATGAACTTGCTATCTTACACTGCTCTGAATCTCTGTAATATTTGTCTTGCATGTACAATGTGTTTGAATTTGCATTAAGACCATTCTCTATGATCTTCCTTCTGTGCTAATATGTTCCCCAGCATGTCTATGGTTCTTCTGATATCCTGTTCTTTCTGTGATTATTTGGCTTGTCACTATATGCATCACCCATCATGTCTAAATACTAATTAGCATTACACTAGGATGTATGTTTAGCATAATCTCTTAGGTTTTAACTTGTTTCTCCCCTGACCCTTCCCACATGTGGTTTTGTCATAATGTGTGCTCTCTATCATGTCTCAATGTTGTCATGTTTCCTGATGAGAGTTAATATGTCTATGTCATAATACTAGGATGCATACTTAGCTTAATGTGGACCTTTTTGGTCTCGACAGGTTTAGTATCATGCATTTGTACATGAGAATATCTGTATACCCATGCAAACCTGTTTCTTCCTCCAACTCTTTCAAAAATGTGGTTGTCTATGTGATACTTTGCTATCTATGGAAATCATGCTGAACCTACTAGCCTTCTTGATGAGTTGCTTTGTATGGTCAACTTGGCTATGTCTAATTTAGGTTATAAGTGCACCCCCAGTTCTGTCCCTCAACCATTGTCCATTCCAGACAGTGCTGAGCATTTCATTTGGGTCTGTTGTGGGCCTATTGTCATTATTTGTATAACATTTGTATCTTACTCATTAATGGGCATGTAATAACTTTGTATAAACGATTGGGGTGTTAGTGAAGTGGGGAATGGGTAGATTTCTAATATTTGCATACCAAATGGGTAGATAATATGCCTATAGGACTCAATGATTTACTTGTTATATATATGCTATTTCATCACTATGTGCACTATATAAATCATGCCATTAGGGGAAACACACACACACACGGTCTGCTAGCAAACATGAATTCAAAGTGCTGCAATTATTCTTACTGCTATGTGCTACTAGAAAACCTTCCTATAGGAATAAATGTCATTGATTTCAATTCATTTCAGCATACTCATTAAAAATCATGCCTACAGGATTTTGATCACCTCATTTGCTATTATCTTGTACTGTTCACTAGAAACCATGCCCATAGGGGTTTAATTATCTCATTCATTACTGCATCGCACTAGAAAATATGTCTATAGGGTTGAGTGTAATGATAAAATCAGCTCCAAGTGCTAAACATTAGAGATCCTGTCTATAGGACAACACTGTTTCGTCTTAATAAGAGTCAATGTTGCACCTCTCAATATGGTTTACTATGCACTTATGGGATCTCCTCAATGGTCCTTTCATTATTTCTTACTGCACGAGTCACCTAGATATAACAGGCTTAATAACTGAAAATCTACAATTTCACTAATCAGCATGCAAATCATATAATCTTGTCTATGAGCAGCGCCTAGCCTTTAAAACCTCTTGTATGTTTTAGTGCATAGTCACGTAGAAATCATGTCTATAGGGATTTAAGTTTCTTAATTCTAAATTGCTTAACATGAAATTTGTCTTGCGTGCATTTGTTGAAGTGTGGAGGCAAACTTGAGCCCTTAACTGCCATATTTGAAGTCCAATATGTGTTTTGTTTGTTGGCTAGTTTTGCATTTTTGAGCAGCGTATATAAGGTCTAGAACTACCTAAATAGAGGTCTAAATCCCCCTAGACCATAGGTATGTGACGGGTAGTGCACGCATATGGTACGACTTAGAATTGAATTAGAACGCTTTTAGGTAACCACTTTAACATAGTAATCGGGTAGCAGGAAATGATAGTCTGTGCCCGCTGGATAATATGAGTAACACTCTATCTCAAGGGAGTTACGAAATATTATTTATGTTTCACGGGGTGATCGTTTAGGCTAAAAACCTTATGACCCCTCCCCTCCCCCCTCCCTTTCTTTTCTATTAGAATGAAAACATAGTTGTACCTCCCTATCCAAGATCTCTTTATAATAAATTTCTTAGATTTTGTACCCTCTTTGTTTACTTGATCACATAGACTAATCCATATAATTTAAGTTCGGTTGGGACCCACAATTGTGGACCTCGAGGAGTGCCTAACACCTTCTCTTTGAGGTAATTGGAACCCTTACCCATTCTTTGGTGGCGTTGACTAGTTAAAATAGAGTTATTTGCAAATAGGTGCCCTAGCGTACCTTAAAAAATTATTAGGTGGCGACTCTCATCTTTTAATACCTCCTTTAAAAGAGTTGTCATATGTCGAAACCCGATTTCGCGAGAAAAAGGGGCGCGACAGCATGGCGACTCTACTGGGGACTTTCACTTAGGCTCTTACCGTAGCAAATTTGGCTTATATGGATTAGTCTTCTTTGATATAAATGCGCTTCCCTTTTTCATTTTTATTTGCTACTACATGCACATCCCTCTCCCATTTTCCTTTTATTTGTTTAAATTTGTTGTAATATGCACATCCTTTCCCTGCTCCACCTTCCTTTGCTTAAATTGGTTATAACATGCATATCCCTTTCCTATTCACCTTTATTTTCTTTAAACTACTCTTCATTTGTTTAAAGATTGCTACATCATGTCTCTCCCGTCCCCACTCCCTTATTTTATTTATTATATTCTCGCATATATTCCACGGACTAACTTCTTCCTTTGTCTTTATTTTATGTTTTTTAATGTTTTACGTTAATACTGTATTTACCGCATTTTACATATTTATGATGCAAATACTTGGTAACGTGTTATTATCTCTGCATAAAGCATGCTCCACATCATACTCCACTTGTGCCAATTGTGCCAATTATCAACATAGCGACGCTTGATGAGTGTCCACGCTCTTACAAAATTACCCTTTTAAATCGGAAA
Organism: Nicotiana otophora; assembly: GCA_000715115.1. Taxonomy (NCBI): domain Eukaryota; kingdom Viridiplantae; phylum Streptophyta; class Magnoliopsida; order Solanales; family Solanaceae; genus Nicotiana; species Nicotiana otophora. The sequence continues at coordinate 119,720 of AWOL01S0008595.1, forward strand.
GGCTTATTTGCGGTAGACTAGTCGATCAGCGGTGCAGTCGACGGTCCCGTGCCTTTCCCTCTCAAGTTGTCCACTTGGGAGTACCAGTCTAGGCCATTCTAGAAACCTCACTCCAACATTAAATGTACATACATCATGTTAAATCTAGTATGGGTTAGAACGTTGCTAACGTGATAGCCCGCTAAGATAAGCCTTTTTCAAAGTCCGACGGGATTTCTACAATACCAATGGACACTGTCATGTTATGTGAATTACTTGGAGAAAATAGGCCAATATGTTGATCATTAGTGTGTAAATAGCCAAATCTTGAGAAAAAGGCTATCTATTTGTTTGTAGAAAATGAAGCACGAAGTCCTCAGGTTCAGCATTGTCCAAAATATCCCACCTTTGTTGCTTGATTGGTGGAAGAACCTTTCACCTAGTGACAAGAATCATGTGAAAAGGGTCATTGTTAATTTACCTTCCTTATTGGACATTCAGCCAAATAGGGCATTGATTGAGTCCGCCACTATGTTTTGGGATGAGAAAAGAGTTATCTTCCGCTTCGGTAACATAGAAATGATTCCTCTTTTAGAGGAAATAGGAGGTTTCACTAAACTCCTGTGGGATAGTCTAGGGTTATTAGTGCCAAAGAATCACACCCCTCACAGTTTTCTGAAAATGCTGGGTTTTAAGAAAAAATATGAGTTGCTTTGTTAGAAGAAGTCATACATCCTATTTGAATTCCTTTACGAACGTTATGGGCATAGCAAGTCATATCGCCTTCATCATGATGAACTTGCCATCACTTCCTTAGGTTGGACGCACCGCCGAGTTTTTGTGTTCATTGTCTGTTTCTTGGGATCAGTGATATTTCTGATGAAAGGGGGAAGGATCCACACTCGCTTAGCCATGGTCGCTAGGACTCTAATGGAAGGAATCGAGGGACAAACTTACACTATCATCCCCATGATCTTGGCCGAAATGTATCGCTCTTTAGATCGATGCAAGCAGGGGTATGGACACTTCGATGGCTGTAATTTGTTGCTGCTGGTTTGGTTATTAGAACATTTCCAGATAGGTGAATATCGCCAAGAGCTTCTGTGATGATGATTGAATCACTACATAGCTTACTATCATCCAAAGGGATTGACATTTATCCTAGATAGGTTTGCGCAACCTTGAAGTGCTATGAGCTGGGTGCGTTTCTTGAGCAATCTGACTGATGAAAAGGTACATTGGATGTTTGAATGGTTCCCTAGCAGTGAGTTCATCATCAAATCAAAAGAAACTACTCATCTAGTGTTGATCGGGTTAAGAGGGATCTATCATTATGCTCTTATAAGGGTAATGAGGAAAGTGGGAAGAAAACAAGTTATACCTCGAGTTTCCAACATGGTACAATACAAAGCAGATTTTCAAAAAAGCATCATTTTGTTCAAGTTCAAGGCACAACATATGTGGAATCAAAAGGTCATTGTGAAGAAAGATACTATCGAGCCAGACAGGTATCATGCCGGCCATGTGTACTTCTATCCATCATGGTTGGTAGATGATATAGCGGGGAATGTCAAGCCAGGAATTAATCTGAAAACATAGGATTATAGATGACGTTGTTGAAGCACAAGTCAAGCATAGGACGTTGCGCAAGAGGGTTTTCGAGTCTGAAGCTAGGCATTTGGAATAACACAAAGTAGATATGGAAGCAATCAATGAATGGAGGGAAACCGCCACTAAATCAACAGAAATATTAGAATATTTGGAGCAAGGGTTGATGGAGCTTGAAGGAAAGATGAGAAAGAGGCTTTCAGATTGTTAGAACACGGATGGCAATGAAGGGGGCATCTAGCAAAGGCTTGCATGTTGTTGGATATGCGCGACCTGGGGAATCTGATTGATGAAGTCAAGAGAGCCAAGCATGGGAAGGTCCTTCTAGGACCAAGTAGATTAGGAAATGATGTTCTTTACTGCTTTTTAGCTTAGTTTTAGATTTCGAATGTAATAAGGCAAACGTCATTAGTAACTTTCTTATTATTGTCGTTTCATTAAGGATTTGATTCATTTTCGCATTAATGAAATGACACAATCATTGGCATCAATATTTTCCAAGTCTATGTGTCGCTTAGGCCTACCTCGGGCACAATGGGATCCCCCAAATTAGGATGCGATTCTGTTACATGATTTTGCAAAGCATGTTCAATATTGCAAGCATTATTTCAATATCCCTTACTGACTTGGTTACCTTTTGTTTTTCATTCTTTTGATTATTCCCGTTCCCCAAGGTTGGTTCGTGCATACTGGCATCATCCGCATATCATACTAGATCCAGAGGTCCTCCACCTCCTTCTACACCAAGTGATCCTAAAGTCAAAAGCAAAGGGAAAGGAAAAGTGGACTATTTAAGCGGTATCAGAAAGGACAATGCAGAGAACGTTGAAACTTCGGACGGTCGGAGTACTCCATCACAGAATGAATTGGTCCTACGTCTGGAACAGAAAATATTGGAGCTACAAGGGAAACTTGAGCAGGTCCAGAACTTGGCAAACCTTTCCCTCACCCTAAACGTCCCTGATATCAACCAACAAAACACAAACGCCCAAAACCCGACACCTCCCCAAAACACGTAGAATAAAAACCCACCTCCAATTCCTCCTACACCACATCAATACGCCACATCTCCTCAAAACCACAACCCTCCACTGGTACCTACTCCTCAACAACACCATCACCATCCAACTCAATACCAATAAACAACCACATACCATACCCCTTAGAATGCACCACAACCTACTCCTGATCCACAAAACTCAACCAATGACCACCATTACGCCTAGATTCCCGGAGTCCATCAAAGCAATCCCATATAAGTGGAAACTTTACCCCATACCTCACAACAAACCCTATGTATATACGAATCCGTCGAGAAGGACCTGCTCATCAAGAACATGGCGGAAGAACTCAAGAAGCTTTCTGGCAGACTTTAAAGTGTCGAAGGTGGAAAAGGCATTGAGGGTTTGAATTATGAAGGTTTGTGTATTCAGCCAGACGTAGAACTGCCAGAGGGTTACAAACCTCCTAAGTTCGAAATGTTCGACTGAACTGGTAATCCAAATGTGCATTTGAGAACGTATTGTGACAAACTTGTAGGGGTTGGAAAGGATGAACAAATCCATATAAAGTTGTTTGATGACGTCCAAATCCACTAGTAAAAAGTAAATGGACACGGTCGCATGCAATATAATTTACCCAACTATGAGTCGGGGTCGAATCCCACAGAGAACAATATGTAGGCGATTAGGAATATAAGAGAATTATCACTTATTATGCAATGCCAAACACTTAGAATGGTTGTTGAGAAAATATTATAGCTAAATGCGAAAACATAAACTAACCTAGAAAGCAAGTAAAATGATCAATGGCTACAAGCATGAGTGCATCGGGATTTACACTCAAGTAACGATCCAATATATTTCACAATTTTATAAATATGAACAAGTTTATTATTTATTAGCCTCGGATAACAATTCTATATTAGCTTCTCTCGAAGACTAACAAGACTTCCTAATTGAATTATCCCAAAAATAATTAAGAGATTAAGCATACCCGAATATGGCTACAAGTAGTTCATTCCTATCCCTAGGTAGAATCTATAAAGTGAGGGTTAACACCTCGAGTTCTTGTTAATTAATCTTTCCCAACTCCGAATTATTTTTTCCAAAATTAATCAGAAGTGAATAGGCGAGTCCTAGGGTTAGCTAATCCCTTTGGAAACATTTAAGAACAAGAATTAATTAAAGAAATAACAACTCACTTCATAATAAATAAAAATCGTTCAATACATAAGCACAACAAGGTATTTCATCCACACTTTAAATCTGAATATTTCCATAAACAAGATTCAAGTGTTGGAAATAAATACTACACACTTAGATATACAATAAAAAGCAAGGTAATGAAGAAATGGGCATAAAGGAGTAAGAAATTCTCAACCAAAAGCTTTAAATCTTCAAGACCCAAGTCTGTGTGCAAGAACTCTAGCTTCTAAAACTTGTTCTCTCTAGTGTATGGACTGAAAATAAGCCAAAGATTCTCCAAGATATGATTGTCCGATCCTTTTCCAAAAATGAGCTAAGTCGTGTATTTGTGGTTAGGGGTCAAAAATCGTGAAATTCCAGAACTTCCCAGAGTTCTGCCAAGATTTGTGAATCGCGATCGCGAAAAGGGATTTGCGATCGCGAAGAGTAATTATGTAAAGTATTGCGATCGCAGACTACATCATGCATTCGCGTAGAGCATTTCAGAGCAGTTGACCGGCTTCTTCATCGCGTTCGCAGAACTTGCCTTGCGTTCGCGATGATTGTTTCCTCCAGAATCGCGTTCACGATTATACCTTCACGTTCACGAAGGTTGCCTTCCTCTTTCTCTGCGTTCGTGTACAGAACTTCACGTTCACGAAGGTTTGTTGTCCTGCTGCTCCGCGTTCGCGTCTAACCCTTCGCGTTTATGAAGGGTAATTCACTGGGCAGTATTTTGTTTGCATTTTAGCTTCTGTTTTACTTGTTTTCACATGGTTTCTTCACCATCACTTCTAAATCACTTGATACGTGAAATATGCCAATAAACCTCAATAAATGCCTTAGTTTCTCAACAAAATCATACAAAAGCCTAAGTATCAAGAAGAGATAAGTGGGTAAAATACCAACTTATCAAACCCCCAAACTTGAACTATTGCTTGTCCTCAAGCAATTCAACAACTAAGAACATCCTTCAATAAAATTACCAATCAAGCTCAATGGCATACCAAACATCATTGCAAGTCAAAAGGGTTCATTTAAGCACAATCTAATGGCTTCGGTTGGCACCAACAATTAATCCAAAGCATATGAATCACCAACTACTCACAAATTTTATTTCAATTCAAGTGCTTATAAACTATAGTAATTATAGTAGCAACCAAGTCATGACACTAAAGCTTCAAAATTTGCCTCTCTATCACAATTATCTTCCCTCACTCATTCCTCCTAATTGAAAATGGAATTAAATTCACAAGTCAAATCTCATGTGCCCTCACACTTTAAGAGAGAATCCCCAACTCATAAATTGTAATTCAACGCATACATGGGATATTAAATGGAAAGAATTAACTCTCTCTCTCTCTCTCTCTCAAAGCTATTCAAATGCACACAAGTAGTATCATAGGTTTGACCTTCATGTATTTCTTCACTAATGTAGACAAACTTGGTTCAAAATCAATTAGGACTTAAAAGGATTGTAGTTTAGGCTTTTGGTTAAGGTAGGACACAATTTGGTAAGAGTGACTCAAAACCTCCCTAAGCACTATAATTTTTTCAATAATCAAAGTACACTTCCTTCAAGAACTTTTTCAACCTTTCTTCATTTTTTTATCACCTAGTCTTCCATTTATTCACAATACCCTTTTTTCACATATTACTTTTTGTTTTCTCTTTTAAGCAAATTATTTTTTTATCACCTTTCACCTTTTAAGTAACTTTCACATCACAACTTTTCCAACCTTCACCCCCAAACTTAGGCTTTTAGCCTATGTTCATACTTCAAAGTACTTAGGGAGGTAGGGTGCCAAAAGAAAATCAATAGAGAACAATAGTTTGTAACATGGTTGCCAAAGAAAAGGTTTAAAGTCTCAAAAGGGGTTGACTAGGTAAAATATGTAAGGGTAGGAAGTTTAGGCACAATAGCGGTCCAAGGAAGACCCAACATCATTTTTCCAACCAAGTTAGTCTAGGATTTCTCCTTGAAGCACATTCCGGACAAGTTCTAGACTACAAATGATGCAAAAGAATTTCACAATAAATCTCACCACACATGGCACATGAAAACTCAAGTGGAATACAAATCAAAATCCAATTGAAATCAATGAATCTCAAGGGAGTCACATATAGCCTAAGAAACTATTTAGTGAATCAAAGAGCCAAAAATTAAGTCTAAAAGTCATGACAATAATCTTTACTTCAATCATTTTCTTTTTCAAAAATCAAGAATTCATATGCCGAGGTTTAAATCATGTTGGCACCAAGCAAGCCACATGTTGGTTTATGGACACAAGATCACCCCCTAAAAACCAATTTATTCACTACTAGCTACTAAACTAACTAAAAAATAAAAAATAAAAACTAAACAAAACTAATCCCTTAAGAAAGTTGTTACGCCATCCATTATAGGAAAAAGTCACCAGGTTCAACACAAATAAATTTCTTGAAAAAGAACCGCGGTATAAAGAAAACCCAAGGAATTTTATTAATACTACTATGAAAAATAAAAACTGACAAGAAAATGCTAATGCTAACATGCTACAATTAAACTGCAAAATATTACTAATAAACTACAAATGCCAACCAATATACACGAGTTCACAAAAATGATCATGCTCCACATACATCCCTCCACATGCATCCATCATATATGAGCCACCCCCAACCGAAAGTGTTGCATTGTCCCCAATGCAACTAAACAAAACAAGCTAAAATGAAAGAGTTGCTCCCTGAATGACATCACTCTAAGCTAGAGGTACTGGGAACTGAGAGCTCCAAGTCATCCTCGTCGCCGTCCTCTGATCCACAAAACTTCCTCAAGGTGTTCATCATCTTTGTCAAGAACTTTCTTTTCTTCTCTATATGTTCTTTTTGCTTTCGCTGCCTCCGCTCAATCTTACCCAATTTGGCTTTAATGGCCTGCTGCTCCTTAGCAAGATCTGACAAAGTTGGACCCTTTCCTTGGCCAGCTGGACCTGCAGCTGTTCTCTTTCCAGATGGTCCAGAAGGAAGACCAGCTATAAGCTGGCGGACCTGTGTCTCCATGCCATAGACCTTAGCGAGATATATACTTGAGTGTGAGAGGTCCATGATCCAGTGGTACAATAGCAGTACAAGGCTTTGTGGCATCTGTGGCAGAATAGGGTATCTCAGTGATGGTGTTAGGACACTGGCCAAATGAGGGAGATGCTGCATCAATCTTTCTTTTCTTCTATTCATTCCCTCCTCCCTTTCTCAGCAATGGATGAATGAGCTTCTCTGGGTTCTTTTCTTTCTATGTAGGCCTCTTCTCCACCCCGGCCGCATAACATAAATGAGTGATCAAGGATGGGAAGAATAAACTCCTAGTCCTCTCTGCAACAACCTCTACTATGTCATCAATAATAAGCTGTCCCGCATTCACTGGTATGCCCTCTATGATTGCGCAAATCACCCTTGCCTTCTCAAGTATCACCTCGGTCGCATTACGTGAAGGCATGACTCGAGCACAGATAATGGAGAGCCAAGTTTTGGCCTCGGCAGTGAATTCAGAAGACTCGATCTTTGTGTGATTGCTTATCCATTTCGGCATCTTTCCACCGTGAAAATGGTGTACAAACCACTGTGAGCTTAAGTCTTTAGGTCTATCCCGGTACACCTGGTTGTCAACATTGAGAAGATTGTAATATGCATTTATCAGCTCTGGATCAAAGCGGACTTATTTTCCCCTAACAGTAATAACCAAATCATTCTTGAAGTCGGTCTCTACAGCATTTGCATAAACTTCTCTTGTCACTTCATGATTGGCTGTTCTTGGCTCTTTCGCCAAGCAAACCCATCCACTCGATATTAATCTTCCATGGAACTCGGGCCATCGACTTTCAAGGTCGGTCAAGAGAATTCCTCTTTCTTTAATCATACTTCTACATAGTTGTTTGTCATAGCAGTGGGAACATCTTAATGATGCGAATATGTCCCGATCAGAATACTCCTCTTCGGCAACTTGTTCGACATATTCTTGAACATTTTATTTTGTTTCCGAATCCATTTTAGAGCTCAAAGTACCTACAAAAGGAGTAAACATGTCAAATACCAGTATGGACACTTAAAGCATTATATTAGGAGGTATTTAGGCAAACTAAAGAGATCAAAAGGCCTTAGGATCAAAAATGGCGAATCTACTATTTTGCTGCCCGGGCTTCAATGAATCGCGATCGCAGAACTGGGTGTGCGATCGTGAAGAACAATTTTGTTTCTAGTTGCAATAAATCTAAGCGATCGCAGAAGGATGTACGCGATCACGATGTGCAATTTTGGTTCTCAGTAGAATCATACCTATGCGATCGCCGAATGAGACATCGCGATCGCGAGGGTCTTCTTCCTCGCCCAGTGACAGTTCGTTTGGGCATTCCATCGAACAGTTTGTGTACCCTAATTTTCCTGGCATGTTCACACCATCAACCCATGGATGTTCTTTCCCCAAAATTTCACAGAACATCACTCAAACTCTCAACCAATCTCTCATAGCAAGCAAGTATACAACGCATACAACATTTTTATTTGACAAAGAAAATAAACCGCGAGGCCTAAAATCTCAAAGGTTTCTACCATTTATCATTTCCCACCAAGCAGAGGAGCAGAAAAAACATAAAGAAATCCAAGAGATAGGAGAGAAATGCACATACCTTGGTAGTGATGGATGAAAGTTTTGCAATGGAATTGAACAAGAGGAGGGGTCAGGGGAGTATGAGAAGGTCGTCTCTTTGTTTTGAGGCAAAGTGGGCGTTCTTTGTTATTTCCAGTGTTTAAGATTAGGAAATTACCTGTTCATCGCGATCGCGTTATATTACTGCGTTTGCAGAGGACAAATTTTTCAAAAGGCCGCGACCGCGTGTCTGTTTCCGTGATCGCGTAGGGTTAAATGAATTCAGTTCTCTGCGAACGCGTGTATTTATATGCGATCGCGATTAACTGCAATTTTCTGTAATTTTTCATCAGCTACTGGTTTGGACTGCCCGGACCATGCAACCTGCTCAAAACAACTCCAAAAAAATGTAAAACTTGGCAGATTAGTCAAAAACAATATACTAAACTATTCTAAAAAAAGAAAATTTCAAAAACGACTAAAAATTTTAAAAATGATGGGTTGCCTCCCACCAAGCGCCGCATTTAACGTCGTGGCACGACGCGGATCAACTTTACCACTTTTCTCGCCACTTGGACGATATGAATTGGGCACCTAACTTGGAATCAAGCTTGTGACCACGAGCAACGGGGGGTGGTGGTAAGTAAATGATCAAGCCAAACTATAATTTCTTCATTTTGCGTTTCTTGGCTTTCATGTGAGGAACGTCATTTTGCCTTTTTGAATATGCAAATTGCAAAATGTATGGCTCTTGTTTTTCTTCTTTACCTTTCCAAATGGATTCGCACGGCTCAATTCCCATATCACCATGCAATTCCAAGGTTGAAAAATGCTTGGAATGCAACCTCAAGCCTTCAAATTGCAAATCTTCCCGAATTTTAACATTCTCTTTTTCCCCCGAACTAGAGTCGACTTCAACCATATTTTCACTTACACCGGTTGACTCTAATTCCATATTTTTCTTGGCATCATTAACACTCATGGAGTCGGTTGGTTGAAGTTCAATATTTGATTCCTCAAAATAAAGCTCACTTTCTTCCTCGATGTCAGACTCTTCTTGATCTCTTTCCACACTCTTAAGTTGGTGGGCATAGTGAGCCTCAACCAATATTTTCTTTGGCTATCATTCACTTCCGAGGCTTTTTGGACCTCTAAAGCTTCAAGCATTTCTCCCATTTATAAGTTTAACCTTTCAAGCACCAAATCATTTTGGATACTATTTTCCAAAAGCTCCTCCAAGGCATTTTGCTCTTTGTTTCATCCTTCAAGTGGGAATTCTAACATGAGCTTAAACTCTCCATTTTGACCATGCTCAATTTCTTTCACTTTCATATCCCTATAATTTTCATCACAAAAAGTAGAATCATCATAGCGGGGGCTTGGGGAAGGGAAGGACAAATAACTACAATCATCCCAATGAATATTTTGACGACCACACTTATCACAAATACTCCACTAGTGGGTTTGAGATTGTGCGCACAATCCACCCCCGAGAGAATTTAAACAATTTTTCCACGAGTGTGGTCCTCCATAATAAGGACAAGGGTCATCAAAGTATGAACAACTACCATCCGACCAATTTTTATTATATGATGCCATTTGTTTTTCTTTTCAAAATTAAGAAAATAAACAAGAAACAAACAAGAAAGATAGACCAATGTAAGAAAGATAATTACACAAATATTTATAAGTTTGGACCAAAGCACTTACTCTTATTTCTCAAACAACCTAAATTACGCCAAATTGTTCCCCGGCAACAACGCTTATTTTGATGACGTTCAAATCCACTACTAACAAGTTAATGGACACGGTCGCAAGCAATATAATTTACCCAACTATGACTCGGAGTCGAATCCTACAGAGAACAATATGTAGGCGATTAGGAATGTAAGAGAATTATCACTTATTATGCAATGCCAAACACTTAAAATGGTTGTTGAGAAAATATTATAGCTAAATGCGAAAACGTAAACTAACCTAGAAAGCAAGTAAAATGATCAATGGCTACAAGCATGGGTGCATCGGGATTTACACTCAAGTAACGATCCAATATATTTAAAAATTTTATAAATATGAACAAGTTTATTATTTATTAGCCTCGGATAACAACTCTATATTAGCTTCTCTCGAAGACTAACAAGACTTCCTAATTGAATTATCCCTAAAATAATTAAGAGATTAAGCACACCCGAATATGGCTACAAGTAGTTCATTCCTATCCCTAGGTAGAATCTATAAAGTGAGGGTTAACGCCTCAAGTTCTTGTTAATTAATCTTTTCCAACCCCGAATTATTTTTTCCAAAATTAATCCGAAGTGAATGGGCGAGTCCTAGAGTTAGTTAATCCCTTTGGAAACAATTAAGAACAAGAATTAATTAAAGAAACAACAACTCGCTTCATAATAAATAAAAATCGTTCAATACATAAGCACAATAAGGTATTTAATCCACACTTTAAATTTGAATATTTCCATAAACAAGATTCAAGTGTTGAAATAAATACTACACACTTGGATATACAATACAAAGCAAGAAAATGAAGAAATGAGCATAAAGGAGTAAGAAATTCTCAACCAAAAGCTTCAAATCTTCAAGACCCAAGTCTGTGTGCAAGAACCCTAGCTTCCAAAACTTGTTCTCTCTAGTGTAAGGACTGAAAATAAGCCAAAGATCCTCCAAGATATGATTGTCCGATCCTTTTCCAAAAATGAGCTAGGTCATGTATTTGTGGTTTGTGGTCAAAAATCGTGAAATTCCAGAACTGCCCAGAGTTCTTCCAAAATTTGTGAATCGCGATCGCGAAGAGAAATTCTGTAAAGTACTGTGATCGTAGACTACATCATGCGTTCGCGTAGAGCATTTCAGAGCAGTTGACCAGCTTCTTCTTCGCGTTCGCAGAACTTGCCTTGCGTTCGCGATGTATTGTTTCCTCCAGAATCGCGTTCGCGAGTATACCTTCGCGTTCGCGAAGGTTGCCTTCCTCCTTCTTTGTGTTCGCATACAGAACTTCGCGTTCGCGAAGGTTTGCTGTCCTGATGCTCCACGTTCGAGTCTAACCCTTCGCGTTGGCGAAGGGTAATTCACTAGGCAGTATTTTGTTTGCATTTTAGCTTCTTTTTTATTTGTTTTCACATGTTTTCTTAACCATCACTTCAAAATTACTTGATACCTGAAATATGTCAATAAACCTCAATAAATGCCTTAGTTTCTCAACAAAATCATACAAAATCCTAAGTATCAAGAAGAGATAAGTGGGTAAAATACCAACTTATCATTGTTCATAAGGAGCCTCACCGGAGACGCCTTGTCTTAGTACATCAGTCTGAACCCAAAAAAGTGGGTTAATTGGGTGAGCATAGCGTTACTTTTCACGTATCGGTTCAGGTTTAACATAGAAAATGCACTAGACGTTTTCTATATTCAGAATCTCAAGAAGAAACCAACAAAAACTTTCCACGAGTATGCTACTCGGTGGAGGTCTGAAGCCGTAAAAGTAAGGCCGGCACTTGAAGAAGAACAGATGAATAAGTTCTTCGTCAGAGCTCCGGACCCACAATACTACGAAAGATTAATGGTTTTTGAAAACCATAGATTTTCTGACATCATCAAGTTGGGAGAAAGAATAGAATAAGGGATCAAAAGCGGAATGGTGACAAACTTTGATGCACTCCAAGCCACAAATAAGGCTTTGCAGTCATGAGGTATCTCCAAGAAGAAACAATTGGGTGCAGTAATGGTAGCCCAAGGTTCAAACTCTACTCTCGTATACCAAACACCTCCACCCACATATCATCATTCACCTCCCAGATACCAACAACCTACCGCCACTTACCATACCTATAACACCCAACCAGCATACTACCACTCACCACCAGCCCGCCAAAATTACCAAAAACCAAGACCAAATTTCAACCGCGGACTACCCAGGCAATACACCCCTATTGTTGAACCCATAGACCAAATATACGAGAGGCTAAAGGTTTCCGGTTATGTCACTCTTATTCCCGTTGTTGCTATGGAAAACTCTTCCTAGTGGATTAACCCAAATAAGACATGTGCCTATCACCCAGGCATGAAGGGTCCTACAATTTATGAGTGTCGTATTTTAAAGGATAAGATTCAGACATTAATTGACACCAAAGTCATACAGGCAAAGGAGGTTGCACCCAATGTCCGTAACAATCCTCTCCCTGACCACAGGAGTGAAGGGGTGAACGTGATAAAGACCGATGAAGAATAGGACTCGGAAGGGTCAATTGGACTCATTCAAGTAGGGGATAATCCTAAAACATCTCCAGTCACTCTCACACCTATTATGGTACAAACTCAGGCACCAATTGAAGTTGAGGTAGCCGCACTAACTCCGTTTGAGGTTGAAGTAACGACACCCTTCATCGTGATAGTAGCACCTACATCGTCTTATAAGTCTAATGCTATACCATGGGATTATGTTGCGGAAGCAAGAAGGAAAGGAAAAGAAAAAATGGAAGAAACAGGTGCAGCGCAAGGCATGACCAGAACCGGTAGGGTCTATACACCCGAGCATTTGGGAGGAACGAGCAAAGAAGTTGCATCTAAACCGCCTGTCATTGAGACTGGCCCGGATGACCTTTGGAGAAAGGTGCAAGAAAGACAATATTCTGTGGTTGATCATTTGAATAAAACCCTTGCTCAAATATCCATTTTATCACTGCTGCAAAACTCTGAGGCACATAGGAATGCCCTGATGAAGGTGTTGAATGAAGTCTATGTACCCAATAACATCACCAGTGGAGAAATGTCCAACATGGTAGGTCAAGTGTTGGAAATCCACAAGACCACTTTTCATGAAGACGAGCTGCCACCAGAAGGACGAAGTCACAACAGGGCACTGCATATCACAGTGCAGTTTGAGGACAAATTCATTGCTAGAGTCCTGATAGATGGGGGTTCGAGTCTCAACATATGTCCACTAACTACTCTAAAAAGATTGGGTAAAGGCCAGCACGAGATATGAGCGACAAGTATGAATGTGAAAGCATTTGATGGATCTCAAAGGGCCACAATTGGGGAGACCAACCTCAGCCTACAGATGGGTCCAACCTGGTTTGATGTTGAGTTTCAAGTGTTGGACATATCTGCTACCTACAACCTATTGTTAGGACGACCTTGGATATATGTCGCTGGGGCCGTAGCTTCTACTCTACATCAGGCCATGACGTTTGAGTGAAACCATCAGGAAGTGATTATCCATAGAGACGGAAGTAATCCCATTTATACCAATCAGACTGTTCCGGTCATCGAGAATAAAAGGAAGTTGGGTGGAGAAACATACCATCGCATCGAGCGCGTCTACGCAATTGAGAAAGACAAATAGTGGAGCAGTAAGATAAAAATCATACTGTCATGGATAGGGTATGAACCCGGTAAGGGTCTCGGCAAGAATCTCCAGGGGATCACCAAACCGATACAGCTAAAGCGTTATGGCACAACCTTTGGGCTTGGGTATGAATACACCTGGCAAGAGTGTCAGAATTGGTCGCCACTATGGCATGGTCCTTATTAACCTCTAGAACAACCAGTACCACATTTGCACCAGTCATTTCATCAAGATGACATGATGTGGAGATCCGAAAGAATTAGTTTTAGCTGGCATAAGGAATTTGTTTCTGGATGATGAAGACATGGATTGCAGTGCGATAGTTAAGGAGGAGGAGGAGGAAGACCTTATTATTCAAACCGTGGAGAAGGTAGTTGTTCTCAAGAACTGGACTGATGCACCATCAAGGACCCGTCGAGTTCCTGGGTAGCCTGGCAATTAGCATCATTTATTTTGAAAGCAATTTTATGAGCATCTAAGACATTTTCAGTATTTTATTTTAAGCATATTTTGTTTGAAATAGTTGCTCGAATCATCGAACTCCACTTGTTTGACGTTTTAAATCTTTATCAATGGATTGCTGCTTTTAGTATTTATTATTATCCTTTATATTTTCTCTCTCTACAATGTTATTATTACTTATCCTGATGAACCTATGACTATGACATGTAATGAGACAACGCAACATAAGGATAGTGATTCAGAGGATCTGGAAGAGGATGTAATACCCGAGGAAATTGTCAGAGAAGTGAAGGCTGAAACACTTAATTTGGGAGACTCTGAAACAGTCAAGGAAACGCGTGTAAGCATTCACCTATCACTGTCAGAAAAGGAAGAGTACATCCAGTTCCTGAAGGATTATGAAAACATCTTTGCATGGTCTTACGATGATATGACTGGTCTGAGCACATCCATAGTGGTTCACAAGTTACCCACCGATCCCATGTGTCCACCAGTGAAACAAAAGCTCAAAAAATTCAAGCCAGATATGAGTTTGAAAATAAAAGAGGAAGTCACCAAGCAAATCAAAGCCAAGGTTCTAAGAGTGGTTGAATATTTGACCTGGTTGGCTAACATTGTGTCGGTTCCAAAAAAAGATGGGAATGATAGAGCGTGTGTCGACTCTCGGGATTTAAATAGAGCAAGTCCCAAAGATGATTTCCCTGTTGCCCAATTTATACATATTGATTGACAATTGTGCCAAGCATGAACATCAATCCTTTGCGGACTGCTTCGGGGGATATCATCAGATCTGGATGGATGAAGAGGATGCTGAAAAGACAGCCTTTATTACACCATGGGGAGTATAATGTTACAAAATGATGCTGTTTGGCCTAAAGAATGCTGGATCCACTTATATGAGGGCCCGCGGGTTAAATGGTCCGTAGGCTATTCGAAACTTACCCGAGCCCTTGGGGCTCCAAACCAAACATGCACACAAGTCCATAAACCTCATACAAACTCGCTCGCGCGATCAAAACACCAATTTAACACCTAGAATTATGAATCGGACACCAAATCAAATGAAATTTTTAAGAAAACTCTAAAACTTCTATTTTCACAACTGAACGTCCGAATCACGTCAAACTTGAGCTATAACAAAGAAGTCATAAATGACATACCGGACCTATAAAAATTTTTAGAACTCGAATCCGACCCCGATATCAATAAAAGTCAATTTGTGCTGAAACTTTAAAAATTTTAAGCCTTTAGGCTTCTAGTTTCCGTTAAATTACCATAACTTGAGATAGGGACTTCCAATTTAATTTTCAGGCATACGCCCAAGTCTCAAATCACGATACGGACCTACCGAGACTGTCAAAACACTGATCAGGGTTTGTTTGCTCAAAACGTTGACCAAAGTCAACTCAGTTGAGTTTTAAGACTCTATTTCACATTTTAATCAATTTTTCATATAAAAACTTTCCGAAAAATTATACGGACTGGGCACGCAAGTCGCGGAATGATGAATTGTACTTTTCGGGGTCTTAAAATACAGAATTAATTATTAAATTTAAAGATAACCTTTTGGGTCATCACAATTATACATATAAACAGTGGCGTAGCCAGGAATTCCGTCAAGGGTGTTTAAACTTTGAACAAGTCAATAATGTTTTTGGTTGATGAATGGTGTACCAAAATTTTAGATCAAACAACGCAACATTTGGCTAAACAATAAAAAAAAAATTAACAAGAACTATAATTTTATAAATCAAAATTAAAATAACAAAAATATAACATTAGACATTTTACTAATAAAAATAAGCATAAGACCAAAGAAAAGAGAGAGTCGAGAGGATTTTTCGTTTGTAGAGAGCTTTTTTGTTGAAGAAATTTTTGTAGAACTTGACTTTTAAATTATAAATTTTATTTAAGAGCTAACTTTTAGTTGAAAAGTTACTTTTAAGATTAATTGTTTAGTTTTACACAAATTTTATGTTTGAAGAGTTATTTTATTAGAAAAAACTTTTAGATTGAAAAAGAATCAAATAGACTATATATGATGGTCTCCGTTTAGTTCTGAAAAATAAAATGGACAGAACTTTGAACCCGTGAACAACACGTCACTTTGAACACCCTGAACCGTTGGACTGTCTCACTCAACTGTGTTAAGGATGTTTAGAATATAATATATAGCCAAATAAAGTAATATTTAACTTATATATGCAGTATAATTTTTGGTGAAGACTGTTGCGTTTGACCACCCTTGGCATAAGATGGCTACGCCACTGTACGTAAACGTTTACTTGGATAACAATCTATATATCTATATAATTAAGGGGCATTGCCAGGTGATGTGGCATGTCTTATTGATGAGAAATCACTTGTATCTTTTTCCACAACGTTTTGTCTTTTCCTATGAAAAAAGGCTATTTAAATGACACATACCCTTTAAACGGCACTACATTCTACAAAGACTCATAACTGTATACCGATACCTATAAATTATAAAAACCTTTTCTCACCCTTCACATCCATTCTTACACACACCCCAAACAAAACAAGCGTGATCAGATGCATAGAGAAGTGTTTTTTGGATCTCCGTCAGACCAGCATTTTCTTTCCATGTGCTTTTTTCCTTTATCTTCTCTTTGAAAGGTGCCCCTTAAAATTTAATTTTTGGGTCTTTGTTGCAGACTTTTGTTGTTGTTGTCATTTTTTCTCTTCAACGCTAATTAAGCCATGTACAAGACTTTGTTAATGTCTTTTTTCATGCTTGAACTCCCTGAAATTTTTTGGATAGACACGGTCAAATTCCTGTTAGGTAATGTTGTCCCTTTCATACCACATGTTGGAACCAAATGAAATTATATGCTATTATTGCTTGCGTGTATTATCGTTTCATGCAGAAGCGGATTTGGGTTCAGGAACAATATAATGGAAGTAATATTTGCTGGCTTAGTTTGCTTTGTTTGGAATCTATATTAGTACTTATTATTTTCTAAAAAATCACACACACACCCAAATACAACTCTTTTTGAGAGACTATATTTATAGAAAAGTGATCAGTATTTCCAAATGATGGGAATAATTATTTGCAAAAAGAAACATATACAGCAAATTAGGAGGAAATGAAAGAAGACATTTATTTTCTGACTTGAGAGTAAAAGGACATCCGTTGTTACCAAAGGGGAAGAAGGCCATGAGGGAGAAAGAAGGTGTTCGTTTTGGGAGAAAGATCTAATGAAAAGGGTCCAAAATTGGTGCTACCATTATTTCTTTCAACTTCTTTTTCTAATTATTTCTTCTTATTTAATTTTCTTCTTTTTATCGTTTCATGCAGAAGTGGATTTGGGTTCAGGAACAATATAATGGAGGTAATATTTGCTGGCTTAGTTTGCTTTGTTTGGAATCTATATTAGTATTTATTATTTTCTAAAGAATCACACACACACCCAAATACAACTCTTTTTGAGAGACTAAATTTATAGAAAAGTGATCAGTATTTCCAAATGATGGGAATAATTATTTGCAAAAAGAAACATATACAGCAAATTAGGAGGAAATGAAAGAAGACATTTATTTTCTGACTTGAGAGTAAAAGGACATNCCATGTGCTTTTTTCCTTTATCTTCTCTTTGAAAGGTGCCCCTTAAAATTTAATTTTTGGGTCTTTGTTGCAGACTTTTGTTGTTGTTGTCATTTTTTCTCTTCAACGCTAATTAAGCCATGTACAAGACTTTGTTAATGTCTTTTTTCATGCTTGAACTCCCTGAAATTTTTTGGATAGACACGGTCAAATTCCTGTTAGGTAATGTTGTCCCTTTCATACCACATGTTGGAACCAAATGAAATTATATGCTATTATTGCTTGCGTGTATTATCGTTTCATGCAGAAGCGGATTTGGGTTCAGGAACAATATAATGGAAGTAATATTTGCTGGCTTAGTTTGCTTTGTTTGGAATCTATATTAGTACTTATTATTTTCTAAAAAATCACACACACACCCAAATACAACTCTTTTTGAGAGACTATATTTATAGAAAAGTGATCAGTATTTCCAAATGATGGGAATAATTATTTGCAAAAAGAAACATATACAGCAAATTAGGAGGAAATGAAAGAAGACATTTATTTTCTGACTTGAGAGTAAAAGGACATCCGTTGTTACCAAAGGGGAAGAAGGCCATGAGGGAGAAAGAAGGTGTTCGTTTTGGGAGAAAGATCTAATGAAAAGGGTCCAAAATTGGTGCTACCATTATTTCTTTCAACTTCTTTTTCTAATTATTTCTTCTTATTTAATTTTCTTCTTTTTATCGTTTCATGCAGAAGTGGATTTGGGTTCAGGAACAATATAATGGAGGTAATATTTGCTGGCTTAGTTTGCTTTGTTTGGAATCTATATTAGTATTTATTATTTTCTAAAGAATCACACACACACCCAAATACAACTCTTTTTGAGAGACTAAATTTATAGAAAAGTGATCAGTATTTCCAAATGATGGGAATAATTATTTGCAAAAAGAAACATATACAGCAAATTAGGAGGAAATGAAAGAAGACATTTATTTTCTGACTTGAGAGTAAAAGGACATTCGTTGTTACCAAAGGGGAAGAAGGTCATGAGGGAGAAAGAAGGTGTTCGTTTGGGGAGAAAGATCTAATGAAAAGGGTCCAAAATTGGTGCTACCATTATTTCTTTCAACTTCTTTTTCTAATTATTTCTTCTTATTTAATTTTCTTTTTTATCATAAAAATAGCAGAAAATTATATGAATAGAAGAATTTAACTTTTATCGAAGGAAATATATATACACGGTCTTCGAAGAGGTGATTTGAAATTCTCTTGGATAGCCAGGAAAACTATTTATCTTCTTAATTTCTCAAATTTTTATTTTTTTCCTTATTATAAAGGGTCAATTCGTCTCTGAGTTCTTTCCACTCTATACCTCTAATGTGTGTCCTCTTTTTTAATTTGCACCATATCCTACCTTTTTAATGATTTGCATCCTATCTTTTTGGTTCTTTTTCCCTCCCTTATTCAGTGTTTTTAAAAGAATAGCTATTATTATTCTTTATTGTGTATAACAATGGAGAACTGAAAAGTGTGCATCACCTTTCAAGTGTTTTCCGCCTTCTCCTCTTCATCACCGTATTCTTCGTTTGAGCATTTGTTATTCACTTGATTTAGTTTATATGCAAGGACCAGGTGGAAGGAAGCAGAACATGCAGATAAACAGTCCAGTATGTAGTGCAATGTCATTTATTCTAAAAGCACCAAATCAATACGGTCAAGCTACTTTGATACAGGAATTGATGCATTTTCTTGAATTCCATCCTCATGTCTTTGCTCATTTCAGATAGAGATAAAACGCATGGTGTGCGCATGCGCGTCCATAAATTTTGTATTAGAAAATGACATTTGTTTTTATTATCATTTATCCATTTCGTAAACAATTTTTAGTAGTACATCTTATTTCGGAATTAGGCCAAATATATATGTTTTGACATGGAGGAAAGATTTGTGTACTCCAGTTTATTTTTTGTAGAGCCCTAGCAAATTTTGCAAAAAGAAATAACTTGATGCAAATTGCTTATCGGTCTTTTGTTGATCTTGAAGTCACAATTTTCTCATATTCTTTTTGTTAAAGAATTTTATATATGGCACCACTAAGACAACTATCAAAGAATATTTAATTAAATTTTAATTTTTTTTTAGTACCGCGCAAAGCGCGGACATATATACTAGTTCTATATAATTAACGTCCTAATTAGTATATCTCGTAGTTTTGGTGTAATATTGACGAAGAATATATGTTTTTCGATCACATATTTGTGTGATATCACTCTTGAGTAATTTATTAATAGGCTTATCATCATTATTATTATTATTATTATTATTATTATTATTATTATTATTATTATTATTATTATTATTATTATTGAATTTTCAAACAATACCCTGGACCTTTGATCATGGTCTACCTTCGACAGTTCGACGTCAGAGGGAGTTACTACGTATGTATTAGTAAAAGAAATTAATACTAATCCAATAAATACATCCTATATGGCTAGAGTAATTATCGTTCAAAATTAAGATAACAAAAGCCCTTGACACAAACACACATGCATAGATACAGTTTCATGAGTTTATCAGCATAAAGTATAAGCCTCTACGGTACATCAAATGTATTGTAACCAATGGGAACAGGTTAATTTTACCTTTTTAGTGACGGGCCACCACAAATTATCTTTACAAACTTCAAAATTTTTAGTCGTTGATACAAACAAATTAATCATAAATAACACAGATCATGTCCTCACTTCATCAAAATATTTATAAGAATCTAACACAAGATTACAATCCTGGTAGGTCAATAAAATTATCTTCTTTCTTGGATTGGTCAAGACAACCAATCTCTAACAAATAAACACATTACCACAATCTAGACCAATAATGTTTTTCTGTTGTAGTCCTATATGCATTTTTAATTTACAAAATACCTTGTTTTTCATATCTGTCTATTCAAATTTGAATTATTACCTGAAAAGTTCATTATTTATTGCCTCACCTTAGTCTTCACTTCTCCTTTGATTTAAGTATTTTATTTCTCTTAAGGCTTCCCTTTGTTTCATTAATTTACAATGGCTAGTTCTTTCCCAAATGATATGATGAATGCTCCCGAGTGTACCATTTGCTTGGAAGTTGTCCTTGACAACGTTGAAAGGTCCATCACCAAGCTTCACTGTGGCCATTTATTCCATACGGGTATGTAACATATATCTGAGTTTTATATAGATCTCTAAAAATAATTAGACATAATAGAATTGGTCAGTCTTCCCTCGCTCTATTCTTGGTCAACTAAATTTTGTCATATGTATCGTGGTGAAATTCAACTAAAGTGATCTGATTCTATTTTACTGCACATTAAAAAATGTTTGTCTACTTCGTATGATTTAGCCTTTTTTCCTTTTATTGAATTTTTATATTTGATATCTTAATTAAGCTGATTTTCTTTCTGACTCATCGTAAGAGAAAAAGAAAACTATTTAGATCCTGATAAAATCATAGTAGCGAGTTCTTTTTTTTTTTTTCTTCTTCTTGATATCTTGTAAGTAAAATTAAACTTTCTGAGATATAGGACAAACAATTTATTTTTTTACATCGCTTGGCAATTTGACTCAGCTAAAAAATAAAATGAAATCGTCTTCTATACTTGCCTAGAATTTGAATAGAAGAAAATGATCCCGTAAAAAAATTTTATGTGTTATTTTCAGATTTCGTCTGGGTAAAACTAATGATCTCTTGCAAAAAAAGATATAAAACTAAGAAAATTATAAAGGACTACAAAACGAATTGAATGGTGAGGGGGTATGTGGGTAAAAAAGGGTTTTTAAAAACAAAAAGAAAGATTCCATCAGTAGCTAGAAACAATAAAGAAGAATATATATACGACATCTTGAAAGAAAAAAAAAAGTATTTAACTTTTCTAAATAGACAGCATAACAATTCTTTATGTTATAGCAGTTAAATCTGATTGTTTTCATGATTATAATTCACTTTTTATGAAGAAGTACCTACAAATATTTTATGTATCATCTGATGGTATAATTATTTTTTATACACTATCGATATATATAAATTAAACTAAAAATAAATAAAATAAGAACTGTTCGTGTCTGCTTTAGATAATAAACATAGACACACGCATACAAGTCCATATATGAAAATCATATAAGTGTAAAGGTATTTAGCCTTCGATTAATATAGAATTTCTTTTCCTTATATAACATGCATCTCTTTCTCTTTTTTCAAAAATTAAATGAAGTTGGTCTGATCTTAATTAAATGCCCTTCCATTTATTTATTATTTTGTTATGTAGACTGCATAGGGTCCGAGTTCAATAATAGAGGAAGAATGCAGTGTCCCAACTGCAGGAAGATTGAAGAAGCTGGGAACTGGAGGTGGTTCGCAGGTCCTCAAAATGATGATCCTAATGAACAACAAAACAATATCATCGATGACGAAGAATATGTAAACGACGTAATTAATACTCTCTCAGTTCCCTTTTACTTGTTCAGTTTGCATTTCTGTATACACTTGTTTCAACACAATTATCTGAAACAATTCCTATTTGAATTTTTCATTAGCCACAATTATCGCCTCAAGAGTTATTAATGCAACTTCGTGCACGCCTTCACTTGTATAACCAAGCTGTAGCTACCAATATGAGGTAACACTACTTACCATCGTTCTTCTTAATATCTTTTTAATATATACACACATATATATATGGTAATGATAACCGGTAAAGTTTTTTTTTTTTTTTCCAACCAAACAGAAATATTCTAGTTATAATTAAGATAAAGCACGTTACACTTGTTCATATGAGATTTTTACCCAGGGGCGGCCCAACCCTAAAGCAAGTGAAACACTTGCTTTAGGCCCCAAAAATTTAAAGGCCCCAAAATTACTAGTATTCTCTATATATATATTAGTATATTATTTATATATTTATCTTTTATTGTCGATAGATTTATTTCTTTATTGTCATATTAATTTTTAATAATTCGATTTCTTCCTCTAATTAATATAACTAAAATAATTTTCTGTCAATCTTATTTTACTTTTTTACTTAATTATATTTCTCTATTCATTAGTTGGTCACGTAACTATATCTAATAATCTAACTTATTATTTATTTT
>AWOL01S0008595.1:150145-160644 GCA_000715115.1 Nicotiana otophora
ACTAACCCCCGATTTCCATTTGCAGGTCTAAGTAAAAGGGAACAGCCAAATATGGTACATGGATAGTGGCTGCTCAAAGTACATGACAGGAAGCAAGAATCAGTTCCTTTCACTTGAGGACCTCAAAGGAGGTAATGTCTCCTTTAGAAATGGGAAGAAAGGTGAGATCATTGGGGTTGGTAAGGTAGGTAAAATTAACTCTCACTCGATTGAGAATGTCTATTTGATAGATGGACTAAAATAAAGTCTAATTAGTGTATCACAACTGTGTGATAGAGGTAACTTGGTAGCATTCACCTCTACTAAATGCTTTGTGATTAATCTTACCATTGACAAAATTATTTTGTAGGGAAAAAGTGTGAACAATATATATATTGTAGATTTGTCCAAACTGTCAGAAAATAAACTCACTTGCTTAAGTGTGTTGGACAATGATCCCCTCCTTTGGTACAAGAGACTTGGACATGCAAATCTGAGTCAACTCAAAAAATTAGTCTCCTAGGATTTGGTGATTGGACTGCCTAACATCAAGTTCAAGGAAGACAAAGTTTGTGAGGCTTGTACAAGGGGGAAGTAGGTAAGATCCTCTTTTAAATGCAAAAAAGTGGTAAGTACCACCAGGACGATGGAACTGGTCCATATGGATCTTTGTGGTCCAATGAGAACATTAAGCAGAGGTGGTAAAAGATATGTGATAGTGATTGTTGACGATTACTCTAGGTTTACTTGGACATTGTTTTTAGCATCTAAAGATGAAGCATTTGGCATGTTCACTTCTTTTGTTAGAAAAACTCAGAAACAACTAGGTAATCAACTTGCATCAATTAGGTCTGATCATCTGAATTTGAAAATGCTAAATTTGATGCATTTTGTGATGAGCATGGCATAGATCATATTTTTTCTTCCCCTAGGACTCCACAACAAAATGGAGTAGTTGAAAGAAAGAATAGGACACTTGAAGATATGACTAAGACTATGCTTCTTTCTAGTAAACTGCCACACAGCTTCTGGACAGAAGCTGTAAATACTGCATGCTACATCATAAATAGGTGCATGACTAGACCTCTTGTTGAGAAGACTCCCTATGACTTACTTAAAGGGAGAAAACCAAATATATCACATCTTAGGGCATTCGGATGCAAGTGCTTTGTGCACAACAATGGTAAAGACTCTCTAGGCAAGTTTGATCCCAGAAGTGATTAGGGAGTATTCTTGAGATATTCTTCACATAGTAAAGCTTATAAGGTCTATAACAAAAGAACTATGTGCGTTGAAGAAAGTGTTCGTGTGATTTTTGATGAAACTAACATTCTTTCTGAGAGACAGGAACATGATGATGAAGCAATTGGGCTGGTGAGAAACTTAAATGAAACCACAGCCCAGACTGAAGCTGCACTGGTAGAAGGAACAGGTGATGGAACAGGTCCTTCTACCCAGGGCAACCTGACAGGGGGAATAGAACAAAGAGGAAACGATCCTCAAACCTCAAGGGAACCTGTCCATGAACATGTTTCATTGCAACAAAGCATTGAAGGAACATCATGGGGAAACCAGTTGGTTGTAAAATCTTACAAGTATCAAAGTTCTCATCCCATTGAGTACATAATTACTGATCCAACCTCTAGAATCAAAACGAGATATTCATTAAAGAATCTTTGTGTTTTTTAGGCTTTCTTATCTCTTATTGAACCTAAAATTATTGCTGAAGCTTTGCAGGATGCAGACTGTGTAAATGCAATGCAGGATAAACTCAATCAATTTGAAAGGAGTCAAGTTTGGCATCTGGTACCAAGACCCTTGGACAGATCAGTAATTGGCATAAAATGGGTCTTTAGAAACAATCTTGATAATGACTATGTGAACCGCATAGTGGTCGCAGACACAGCCAGACAAACTTGGAAAGTTGGGTATGCAAATATGCGATAAGATTTCAAATTATGCGGCCCGCATAGCAACTATGCGACCGCATACGGCGTCGCAAAATGACGATGAGTGACCTAGTCCCAAATCCATCGCGTAACACATATGCGACCGCATAATATGTTATGCGATCAATGTGCCCACCACAAAACTCTCAGGTATAAGACCTTAAACCTGTCGCATACATTCACTCTCACTCACACATGAACATTGTACAACACACACAGTATTCCAAAATTTAAAAAAAAAAAAAAAAAACAAAAAAAAAACCAAAAACACATAGCAAGGATCAGCATTGCGGAAAGATTCACCCCATTCATATCTCAGAATTAATTTTTACCTTGCAAAGATATCTGGTATGTGAACCTCTTCCCTCTTTCTCGTAATTATGCTAAACAATGGCATGTGCTTGCTTCCCTTTATTTCCCCTTCTTCTTAAAGTTGATCATTGGGGATCTGGATGGATGAATTATTTTCATTCGAGTGATAGGAGTCCTGTAAGTGAGGGGCTTGACCATTTTTTCTGAGGAAGCCGATCTTTGCGGTCCACATAATTGGTTTGAGGTCCGCAAAGTCATCGCACATCGGAACCCTAGGTGGCCTGGTGTAACGTGATTTTGCGATGGAATATGCGGTCGCAAATTTGTTTTGCGGATCACACAGTTGCCGCAAACAGGGTCAAAAAAATTGCTTTTATTGTGAAGAGAAATGCGACCGTTTTGCGGTTGCATAACAAACTTTGCGGTAGTATTTTGCGATCGCTTAATTTGTTACTTCCTGGGCGTGTAATTCTGTGACGGGTTTGCGGTCCGCAAAGATATTATGCGATCGCATAACTCATCGCATAAGTCGTCTGCCTTTTTCATCTTCTATCAATATGATTCCTATGCTATATCCACCCCTTACACATTGTTTCATTGACAGGAATGGCACCAAAAAGTCTATTGCAAAGCGATCACCACCCGTTCGTGGAAAGAAATGGGTTACTGCTCTGAGCCAACAGGCCAAACAGTCTAATCGGACACGGCTTGAGACAACCCGCAGCACTTCTGAACACTCCTCCTAGTTTGAAGAGGAGGAGGCACAGATTGACCTCCTGCCATCCGTTGACCTACAAGCTGAAGCACGACGGAAGAGTGGGGAAGATCTAAGATTTGCGGTCCCCGGCTCATGGAACCTATACAAAGAAGGAATAGCAAAGAGAAACATTCTTGAGGATAAATGGTTGAGTCTAAAGGGTCTGAAAGAGCACTATCCTCACATAATCGAAAATATTAAGAAGAGGCAATGGGAGATTTTCGCCGAAATCCTAGATGAGTATAATGAGACACTTGTGAGGGAGTTCTATGCTTCTTATGCTACCTCACGATATGTTGAGAAAAAAAGGGACAGGGTAATTCTGCAATCCGTCCAAGTTCGGGGGGTTCAAGTACTCTGTGATGCAGGTACCATTAATGACCTATACTTTGAGGACTGATCGTCAGGCACGGCTGAGTACGATGCAAAACTCGCCAACAGTGACAACGAGCGTGCCTGGATTACTTCTGTAATAGCAAAGGGGACCCCCTCCTGGATTGACCCACGCAACAAGATTTACATGCGGGATTTCACCCAAGAAGCCCGATATTGGCTCAGCTTCGTCTGCTCCCGTCTTATGTCGACTAGGAATGAGACTGACATAAACATTGACAAGGCACTTATTATTGCATGCATCATGTCGGGCATAAAGATTGATGTAGGACATATTATATTCAGAAAGCTGGGGATCAGAGCAAACCAAAAACAAACATCCCTTCCTTTTCCGTGTTTGATCACGGCTTTATGTAAGGCTGTGGGAGTTCCCCCTATCCCAAAGCATGATCGTATTGACAAAGCTATCCAAGCTATTGACATCACTCGGCTAAGTGATGCAGTAGACATGGAGACGAACGTCCAACCTGAGACTTCACTCCCTCATCCATCAGATTCATCAGCACATGCACTTGCACCTGCTGTCTACTCACTGCCTGACACTCCTGCCCCAGCTACCTCCACAACTACTCCTCGTCCAACCACTAAACAGCTACCTACCGCATTACCAGCTCTCTCAAATCTGGGTCTACTAGCCCAGCACGTCAATGCTAAGGTAGACTGGCTGACACAGGAACTCCCAAATCTTATCAGGCAAGCATTGGCCCCCATTCATTCCTCAGTGAGCGGTCTTCATTAACAACATAAATCGTATGAAGATCTCCTAACGCACTTTGAAGTGCGACTTGATAGGGTCAAGCGAGGCGAAATGGAAGATATGCCTCAGCTCAGGAAAGATGTCGTTGAGCTAAAATTGGAGCTGCATAAGATGCAGAACTTGGAGTTCGACTTGACCTCCTTTCTCCCGGAGAGCGGCGAGCAGGGTACAGGTACCTCCATTCCGGGCTTGGATTTGGACTTCACAAACATTATGCCACCCGAGAGCACAGGGCGCTGAGACTTCAAAGGCTCCAGCTTCGAGTATACACATTGACACTCCTTCAGAGGAGGGATCCGGAGAGTCGACAAGCAAACAACAATTGCACATTCTCTTGATGACATGGTCACCAAGGCACATCTAGCGATCACACAGTCCTCACTGGGAGAAGCTAGCAGCTCCCAGCTCCAAGCGTCAGCCTCACAGCAGGTGGAGCTTCCTATCTCTGCCTCAGTGACCACCACATAGTCCGAGACTTCACCTATTATTGCCACAGTGCCAGAAAGTGACCCCACTACTGCCCAGGACACTCCAGCCCTTCCAAACGGCTAGTGCGCCCCAGGAAGCCCCTAAACTTTGCTTTTACATTTTATATGCATTGGTGTCAATGCATGCTTTTGAAGTTGGGAGTGGAGGGTTGTCATATTTTGTGTAAACAATTGTACATAAACTCTTTTCTTTAACAGCATAGATTGGTACCTAGAAATGAATTCACCTTGATTTTTCTTCGCCGGTTTCTTTTCCAAGGGTGTAATAGTAGAACCACGACAATAGCATGGAATGTTTTTGACTTGTTTGGTGTTGATTGTTTAGTTTCAAGAATGTAATGACTTTATAAAAATAAATCACACCCTTCTTTTATATATATATGGTTAGTCATTGTGAACTTGAGGCTTGCTCTTTGACTTTATGCTTACTCAGGATCTTACATATCATGTGATGAAAGTTGTGAGTTGCCTTGCATTCACTTGAGGGCTGAAACTATGTTGAGTTGAACAGTTCATGCATCGTGAGTGAGTGAGGATTTGTATAAATAATACACATGCTTAGCTTGTGATGTCTAGAACTTGCCCGGTTGGTTTCTTAGTGCAAATTTCAGGTTAATGATTGGGTGCTGAAATGATCTTAGGCTATCTTTGTGACTGCTAGCTAATTTTGACCAAATTAACCTTCCCAGTACATAAATTACCCTAGTTACCCCATTTTGGAGCTTTTAACCTTTTATTTGGCTACCACATTACAAACATTTACCCCGTTGTGAAATAATTATCCTTCTTTTAAACACATCCCTCCTTAAACAAGAATGATGCTAAAAGCCTAAGTTGGTGGTGCCGGTGCAAAGTGGAAAGTGGCAATTGCTGAATACTGTGTGTAAACTCAAGCTCAAAGTTGTATATATGAAGAAACTCAAGATCCAAAAATCAAAGCGTATAGAATTATTTAAAAAAATAATGATAAAAGAAAAAGAGTGGACTCTTGTAGAAACTGAAGAAACACTTTTAGGTGGTTCTATGTCGGTAACTCGAGGTCAATAAGTGCTATGTAGTAAAGAAGCAAAGTGTATGTAGAGTTCAAGGAGGGTATAGCCACTATTTTCCCAAATATTGATCCAACCTGTCCCGAAACCTACAGTATAACCCATAAAAAGTCCTTGGTGATCTACAGCCAATCATTCCTGAGATAGCAGCAAGTTAAAATAAGGGCAAGCATATGGACTGATACTTGTAGCATGTAGTTTTCGTTCCGAGTGCAAGAGTGTTTTGATTGCATCCCATGTACATATGTGTGAGTTGAAGATTTTCCTTGTTGTGAGCGCGCATGAATTGCAAGATTTAGCAGAAGTTAGGCTCTTGAAGTAGAATACAAGTGCACACTTAGCTGTGAGTAGCATTTTGTCATTTTGGTTGAGGCTCTAAGTTCACAAGTTGATTAGTCGAACTGTTAAATGATAGTTATCTTCCATGAAGGGTAAATAAAAGAGGTTACATGCTTGTTAGATGACCATCTACAACAACTACTATTTTGTGACATATCGGAAATAGAAGTAGTATAGGATAGGATAATTTTGTTTTAGTTGCTTGAGGACAAGCAAGAGTTTAAGTTGGGGGTGTTGATGTGCCATAGAATTTGGGCACTTTTGATACCAATTACATAGACTTTAGCTCGTCTTTCAATGCATTTTTAGTTAATTCTTATGAAATTTTGGTGTTTTGTAGTGCATGAGACTTGAAGACCCAAAAACATGGAAAAGAAGTGAAAAAGCCACAAAAGGGCAGGAATGCTAGAAGTATGCGATCGCAGAAGTAATATGCGATCGCATATTCACCGCAAACTGAAGCATATTTTTGGTCAACTGAAGACGAGAATGTGCGGTCCATTATGCGGTCGCATAACACTTCTGTATTGCAACTAAAGAATCTGTGTAGCACTTCTGTGATGGAAAATGCGGTCGCATAACTGATATGCGGACCGCATAATAGAAATACGACGGAAATCTGGGCTTGAATATCTGAACTTCTGCGATGCAAATGTCAACTATGCGGACCGCATACATGGTCTGCGACCATTATGCAGTCGCATAAGGGCTCTGCTAGGGCATTTTTGTCAAATCTTGACCCCGACTTTTATTCCACTATAAATAGATTTACTAGAGTTTTGTGGGGTATTGAGTCAGAAAAATAGACTACTTTTAGAGCATTGAATGCACCATTGCTTTGGAGACTTTTGAAGAAAGGATCTTATATCTTTGTAAGCTTTATGACTTTATTTATTGCTTTGTTCTTAGATTTCAGTATGAGTAGCTAATTTTAATCACTAAGGTTGTGGACCCTAGATGGGTGTAATATTAATGGGTGTTTACCATTGAATATATATATATAATGATTGGTTGATATTTATTCAATTCTTATGCTTCATGTGGTGTTAGTGGTTGCAAACATTAACTAATTCCATTTCACTCTATCTTTACTTGGAAAAGTGGGGTAGGGTTTGGTAGAATTGAATACCAAAAACTTAAGGCTTTATCCCTTGTTTATTGGAATCGTCTAGGAATAAGTGGGTTCTATTTGGCATAAATGGGTTATTTACAATCGCAACTCTTTTACATTTGGAAAAATCGTATAGAGAAGATATTACCCAACTATTGGGAAATATTGGGTAGTCACTTAGAAACCATTTTCATATCAAAGGACCTTCCATTAGAAATATATCATATTAACACTGATAGCATTACATTCCATCAATGGGGACACAACCTTGGTTTTCTTAATCGACTTAAATACATTCTCACAATACAATCGTCTTCTTTATTTCACGTAATTACTACACCATTTTCAAGCTAACATTTATAGAATTACGACATAAGTCAAGTCTCACACTAATCAAGTAATTGTTTCACACCTATTCCCTGTGGGATTCGACCCCAACCTCATTGGGTTATTATATTTGACATCGACCGCCTTACACCATTTATTTAGGTGTAGTTTGAGCGTATCAGATACTCTGACATATGAGGAGGTCCCTGTAGCTATAGTAAACAAACAGGTTCGTAGACTTCGAACCAAAGACGTTGCTTCGGTGAAAGTAATATGGAGCAACCACTCAGCTGAGAAAGCTACTTGGGAGACCGAGGAAGCCATGAAGAAAAAGCATCCTTATTTGTTCGAGATTTCAGGTACATAATTCATTTTAAGCGTTACATATTTAGATTGTCAAGTTATGTGATATTTGTACTTATAATGATGTAAAATGGCTTTGGAAGGTATATCTATGTGCCTTGATGTTGTATATTATTGGATTGAGTAGCTGGAGGTGCAAAGTATTATTGTTCAATTGGTTGGACAAGTTGAAAAGTTTTGGATAGCTCCAGTTACAGAGGAAACTCTGCCGAAAGTTTTGAAAATTTTAGAAGTTCGTCAAATTTTGGGGGTCATAAGGGATGGTGTGAGTAGCGCAAGGTCTAAGATCTTTTTGTTAGACTCAATAATAGCTGCGACACAATATTCGAGGACGAATATTTCTTAGGGGGCGAGAATGTAAGTCCCCGGGAATATTTAGACTCTAAATACACCGATTACTAGCCTAATGACATGAATGTGATATCTTTATTATCGTGATCGTAGTATGTTGTATTTGTCCAGGGGTATATCACCGAACAGTAAATTTTAGACCAATGTCCATAGAGAGCATATGTGGCAAATTTAATGAATATGATTAGACTTACATTATATTAATAAGAAGAATGAAAGTCACATTTTTCTAAGTCCCATTGATAGCAAATATAATTATCTGATGATTGCCTTCTAAAATAGTTTGTTTTACTAAGATTTGGATTTAAGTAATATCTACGTGGGCCACTAGCCAAAGGATCAAATTAAAAGGAATGGCATATGATAATAAATAACAAATTGGCACTGTGTGACAACATATAACATGAATTGGCAATTTGTAGCCTTAGATTACGTTTGGCAAAGACAGCCCAAAAAATTAGCATCGTATAGCCAAATTCTAGAAAACCTACTTCCCTATTTATTCTCTCCCATGAATCAACTACATCTGATTTCCGCACGAGAAAAAGAGCACGAAATGCTAACCTCGTTTGCCGATAATTGTAACGACCCGGCCGGTCGTTTTGAGAGTAACAGCCCTGATCCCCTATTAACTGCTTTCCCTAAATCTTTTCTGCTATTGTGACTTGCTGGGATGATTGGTTTTGAGTTACAAAGTGTTTTGGGACACTTAGTCCCTAAATAAAAGCTTAAGCCTTAGGATTTGAACTATAGTCGAAACTATGTGAAGACTACTCCGGAATGGAATTCCGTCGGTTCCGTTAGCTCCGTTAGGTGATTTTGGGTTAGGAGCGTGTCCGGATTGTGTTTTGGAGGTTCGTAGCTCATTTAGGCTTAAAATGGCGAAAGTCGAATTTTTTGAGTTTGGGCTGGTAGTGGAATTTTTGATATCGGGGTCGTTTTTTGATTTCGGATACTGAAGTAGGTCCGTAATGTTGATTATCACTTGTGCGCAAAATTTGAGGTCAGTCGAACGTGATTTGATAGGTTTCGGAATCGATTGTAGAATGTTGAAGTTTCGAGTTCTTTAAGTTTGAATTGGAGGGTGATTCATGATTTTAGTTGTTGTTTGATGGGATTTGAGAGCTCGACTAAGTTTGTGGTATTTTAAGATTGGTTGGTATGTTTGGTCGAGGTCCCGGGGGCCTCGGGTGTATTTCGGATGCTCAACGAGTCATCTTTGGACTTAGAGAAGCAGCAGATTTCTGGTGTGTTGTTGCAGGCATTTTCTTCATCGCGTTCGCGAGGGAGTCCTCGCGTTCGCGTAAGGTATATAGGAAGGGCAGCTGAATTACTCTTTGCGTCCGTGATGTCGCTCTCGCGTTCGCGAAGGTGTGGAACCTCGAAGCTACGCGTTTGCTACATGGCCCTCGCGTCGCGAAGAAGAACTGGAGGCAGGCGAGATTTCGTGCTTCACGTTCGTGATGGATATCCCGCTTTCGCAAAGGGTCAAGCTGAGTGGTCTTCGCGTTCGCGACATGTGCATTGCGTTCGCGAAGAAGGACGCGTCTGGGTAGTATTAAAGTTCCAAAAACGGAGGTCATACCATTTTTATCAAAAACTTAAGTTGGGAGCTTGGATTTTAGATGAGGGATTGAGGGATTTTCAGAGATATCGATTGGGTAACGATTCTTAACTCCTTTATGGTCATATTCCACTAATCTATGCTTGAATTCATCGTTACGTTTCGGATTTGGGGTGAAAAATTGAGAAACAGTTCTTAGGCCAAATTTTGGGGTTTTGATTGAGATTTTGGTATCGGATTTGAGCAATTTTGGTACGAGTAACTCGTGAGTGAATGGTTGTTCGTATTTTGCGACTTTTACCTGATTCCGAGACGTGCGCCCGGGGTGACTTTTTGCGTGTTTTTCCTAATTTCACGTTTTAGCTTCAAATTAATTAGCTAAATTAGTTACTCGTAGTTATATTTACATTATGCAATTTATTTGAATAGATTCGGGCCATTTGGAATCGGATACTCGTGGCAAGAACGTGTTATCGAGGTGATTTGAGCGGTTCGAGGTAAGTGGCTTGCCTAACCTTGTGTTGGGGACTTCCCCCTCAGGATATCTTGATATTACTTGGTGTGTGGGCGCCGTTACGTGAGGTGACGAGTACGTACACGGGCTATTATTGCAAAAATCATGTTTAACCTTCTTAAATCATAAATTATTTTTTCAATTTCTCTTGGTTTGGTGTTGATTTTCTGGGTTTGGTAGAAATATTTTCTCCTTGGCCTAGGGTTTTGCAGCTACTCCTCTGTTATATAAATAAACAGAGAGCGC
>AWOL01S0008597.1:3255-21145 GCA_000715115.1 Nicotiana otophora
ACTTACCTCGAACCAAGCTCAATCAATCAGTAACAATGCCTTTTCCACGAATATCCGACTCCGAATGGCCCAAATCTAGCCAAAATCAATTACATACCATAAATACAACTATAAACAATTAATCTAATTAATGAAATAAAAAATAAAGCAAGAAGTTAGAAAATCTCCCCAAAAAGTCGACTCAGGCCCACGTCTCGGAATCGGGTAAAAGTTATAAAATATGAACACCCATTCACTCACGAGTTCACTCGTACCAAAATTATCCAAATCCGATGTCAAAATCTCAATCAAAACCCAAAATCTTAGTTGAAGAACTTCTTCCCATTTTTCACAAAATTTCAACCCAAATCCGAAATTAAATGATGAAATCAACCATCATAGATTAGTGGAATATAACCATAAATGAGTTAAGAATCGTTACCCAAAAGTTTTCTCTGCAAATCCCTCAAATAATCGCCCAATCCGAGCTCTCAAATTCCCAAAAGCGAAATGGGAAAACAACCCTCGAAATCCTATTTTCTTCCCTGCAAACTCGCTTCTGCGAGCCTTCAACTGCTCCTGCGGGAACACCATCGCAGGTGCAAAAATGTTTTAAATGGCTTGGACCGCATCTGCGAGCTTTGGGCCACACCTGCGAGCCCTCTCTTGCAGTTTGACTTCCGCATCTGCGACCCTTGCCCAGGCTGCCCATACCGATCCTGCGACCATAACTCCGCATCTGCGGATGCGCAGATGCAGCTCCCTTCTCGCACCTGCGCTCATAGACCTTCTTGACCAAAAGCGCACATGCGCCCTTCACTCTGCACGTGCGATTCTGCACCTGCGGTCTCCCTACCGCAAGTGCGAAAATACTAGAGCTCAGATAGCTTCAGCAATTGCATAAGTCCAAAATTCAATCCGTTAAGCATCCGAAACACACTCGAGGCCCCCGGGACATCTACCAAACATACCAACTAGTCCTAAATCACCTTAAGGACTTAGACGAGCCCTCAAATCATATAAAAAACAATGCTAAAAAAACACGAATCACGCTCCAATTGAAACTTAATGAACTTGAAACTTCAAACTTCTACAACCGATGCCAAAACCTATCAAATCACGTCCGATTAACCTCAAAGTTTGCACACAAGTCTTATTTGACATTACGGACCTGCTCCAACTTCCGAAATTGGATTCTGACCCCGATATCAAAAACTCCACTACCGGTCAAAATCTCCAAAAATTTGACTTTCGTCATTTCAAGCCTAAATCAGCTACATACCTCCAAAACCCATTCCGGACACGCCCCTAAGTCCAAAATCACCCAACCGAGCTAACGGAACTGACGAAACTCCATTACGGAGTCGTCTTAACATAGTTCCGACTACGGTCAAACTCCTAAGACTTAAGCTTCCGTTTTAGGGACTAAGTGTCCCAAATCACTCCAAAACCAAAAACAAGACCTCCGGGCAAGTCACATAATCAGAAACGATATAGGGGAAGCAGTTAATAGGGGATCAGGGCTATTACTCTCAAAACGACCAGCCGGGTCGTTACAAACCATGAATGCAATATCACGAACCTTCAAATTTGCATAACTCTTCTGTCTAGATTCGGCTGTACGAAGTCAATCCTAGATCAACTTGACCTTCTCCAAGGCATCTCGAACTAGATCCGTACCAAATAACTTAGCCTCTCTCGACTCAAACCAACCAACTGGGGAATGCCACTGTATCCTATATAGGGCCTCATAAGGAGCCATATGGATACTCGATTGGTAGTTGTTGTTGTAGGAAAACTCCGCAAGTGGCAAGAACTGATCCCAAGAACCCCTGAACTCCATAACACAGGCACAAAGCATATCCTCCAATATTTGGATAGTGCAGTCGGACTGTCCGTCCGTCTGAGGGTGGAATGATGTACTCAAGTCAACCTATGTGCCTAACTCACGTGGTACGACCCTCCAAAATCACGATGTAAACTATGTACCCCGGTCAGAGTTGATGGATACCGGCACGCCATGAAGTCGGACGATATCGCGAATATAGACCTGAGCTAGCTGCTCTAAAGAATAGGTAGCCACTACTAGAATGTAATGAGCCGACTTGGTCAACCTATCTACAATCACCCATACGACGTCAAACTTTTTCTGAGTCCATGGGAGCCCAACAATGAAATCCATGGTAACTCGCTCCCATTTCCACTCGGGAATTTCAAGTCTCTGAAGCAACCCACCTGGCCTCTGGTGCTCATACGTCATATCCTTGCAATTTAAGCACTGAGCTACATACTCCACTATGTATTTATTCATTTGCCTCCACCAATAGTCCTGCCTCGAATCTTGATACATCTTAGCGGCACCCAAATCATTAGAGTAATACGAACTGTGGGCCACCTGAAGAATCAACTCACGTAACCCATCCACATTAGGCACACGTTATCGGCCCTGCATCCACAACTCACCGTCATCTCCGATAGACACCTCCGTAGCATCATTCTGTTATACTATATCCTTAAGACAAGCAAATGGAGGTCGTCATACTGACGCTCTCTGATACGATCATATAGATAAGACTGAGAAACTACGCAAGCTAGAACTCGACTCAACTCTAAAACATCCAATCTAACAAACTGGTTGGCCAAGGCCTCAACATCCAATGCTAATGGCCTCTCCACTACCAGTAATATGGTAAACT
This sequence comes from Nicotiana otophora, assembly GCA_000715115.1. Classification (NCBI taxonomy): domain Eukaryota; kingdom Viridiplantae; phylum Streptophyta; class Magnoliopsida; order Solanales; family Solanaceae; genus Nicotiana; species Nicotiana otophora. The sequence goes on from AWOL01S0008597.1 coordinate 5,931, forward strand.
GCTCAAACTCTCCGCCTTTCGGCTCAAGGCATCGGTCACCACAATGGTCTTCCCAGGGTGATACAGAAAGGTGATATCATAGTCCTTAAGCAACTCTAACCATTCCGCTGCCGCAAGTTAAGATCCTTTTATTTGAATAGATGTTGTAGGTTCCGGTGGTCAGTATAAACCTCACATGGGACACCGTACAAATAGTGCCGCCAAATCTTCAAGGCATGAATAATAGCTTCTAATTCCAGGTCATGCACGGGATAATTCTTCTCATGCATCTTCAGCTGTCTAGACGCGTAGGCAATCACCTTACTATCTTGTATTAACACCGCACCAAAGCCAACACGTGACACACCACAGTATATAATGTAAGACGCCGAACTCGTAGGCAACACCAACACTGGGGCTGTAGTCAAAGCAATCTTAAGCTTTTGAAAGCTCTCCTCACACTCCTTGGTCCATATGAGCACCCTTTTGGGTCAGTCTGGTCATAGGTGCAGCAATAGATGAGAAACCCTCTATGAAACGACGGTAATACCTGGCCAAACCAAGAAAACTCTAGATCTTAGTAGCTGACGACGTTCTGGGCCAACTCTAACTACCTTAATCTTCTTCGGATATACGTTGATCCTCTCACTCGATACCACATGACCCAAAATTGCCACCGAATCAAGCCATAATTCACACTTTAAAAATTTTGCATACAACTTCTTTTCTCTCAAGGTCTGGAGCACGATCCTCAAATGGTGCTCATGATCCTCCCAGCTCCGGGTGTACGCCAAGATGTCGTCAATAAACATAATAACGAACAAATCAAGATAGGGCTGGAATATAATATTCATCAAGTGCATAAATGTTGTTGGCGCGTTGGTCAGTCCATTACAAGGAACTCATAGTGACCATACCGAGTCCTAAAGGTAGTCTTCAGAATATCCAGATCCCGATTCTTCAGCTGATTATACCCTGACCGCAAATCGATCTTTGAGAACACTCTGGCACACTGTAGCTGATCAAATAGGTCATCAATGCATGGCAATGGATATATGCTCTTCACTGTAACCTTGTTCAACTGCCGATAATCAATACACATGCGCATAGAACCATCCTTCTTCTTCACATACAAGACCGAATCACCCCAAGGTGACACACTAGGCCGAATGAAGCCCTTATCCAGCAACTCTTGCAACTGATCCTTTAACTCCTTCAAATCCGCTAGGGCCATACGATATGGCAGAATAGAAATGGGTTGAGTGCCTGGCAACAAGTCAATACCGAAATTGATATCGTTATCGGGCGGAATGCCCGAAAGCTCCAATGAAAATACATCTGGATAGTCTCTCACTACCGGAACTGACTCAACGGTATAAGTATCCACACTGACATCTCTCACAAAGGCAAGATATGCATCATACCCCTTCCCAACCATCCAATGTGCCTTGAGAAAGGATATAACCCTGATAGGAACATAATACGAAGTACCCCTCCACTCCAATCGCAGTAAACTTGGCATAGCCAACGTCACCATCTTGGCGTGACAATCAAGAATAGTATGATAGGGAGACAACCATTCCATGCCCAAAATAACATCAAAGTCTACCATATTGAGCAAAAATAGATCAAATCTGGTCTCAAAACCACCAATAACAACTAAACACGACCGATACATACAATTATCAACAATAGAATCTCCCAAAAACGTGGACAGATAAATAGAAGAACTCAAAGAATTGCGAGATATACCCAAATACGGAGCAAAGTAATATGATACATATGAATAAGTGGATCCTGGATCAAATAAGACCGATGCATATCAATGACAAACCGGAACAATACCTGTGATAACTATGTCAGATGCAACCGCCTCCATCCTACCCAAAAAAGCATAACGTCTGGCCTGGCCTCCCCCTCTAGGGCGACCCTCCCTTCCTGAACTCCACCCCTAGCTGGATGTGCAAGTGGAGCGAAAAATGGAGCAGTAACCATGTCTTGAGAAGTTGGGGATCCTATGGAATACGTGGAGCCTGAGTAGTCTGTGGGGGTGCACCCATCCTAAGTCTGGGGTAGTCCCTCACCATGTGACGAGTATCACCACATGCCTAGTCGGCTGGACTGACCACTGAATGCACCCCGTGCAGGAGGTACACTAGACAGGGGTAGTGTATAATGAGCAAGCTGAGGCTGGGAGTAGTCAGAGTACCACTAGAAGCTGGAAGTGCTGAATGAACTAGACGACCCACATGGCCTCTACCATGATGGGTTAAAACTGGGGCACGAGCACCGAATCATGAGGCCTCTTGTCCTCCCTATCCTCCCTCTCCCGGCCCCGCATACCCTTCAATATCTCTGCGATCTCTACCACTTGTTGATATGGAGTATCTATCTCCAAATCTCGAGCCATGCATATAAAAGAAATTAATTAGTCATCAATAACATCTATCCATCTCGTAATTCCAATCAACTGATTGATTGAGTAACTCTTGCTGAATCTAATACCATAGTTGAGCCCCTCAATAAATCGATGGACTCGCTCTCTGACTGTAGATACCAAGGCAGGTTCATGTCTGGACAACTCACTGAATCTGACAGCATACTCTGACACGGTCACAGCACCCCTGCGCAACTGCTTAAACTCCATGCGTCATGTATCTCGAAGGCTAGGGGGAACAAACTCTCTCAGGAACATCTCTGAAAACTGAGCCCATGTGAGTGAAGCTGCTTCGGCTGGGCAACCCTCCTCATAAGCCCGCAACCATTGGTATTTTGGTCCCGACAGCGGGAAAGTAGTGAAAGCAACCCTGCTCGTCTCCACTATACCCATGGTATGGAGAGTACGGTGGCACTTCTCCAGAAAACCATGTGCGTCCTCTATATCTAGGCCACTGAAAGTAGCAGGATCTTACTTCTTGTACCTCTCGAGTCTGAGCTGCTTCTCCTCAGATGATTCTTCCCTAACCTCGGGCTAAACTGGGACAACCGGCTATACTAGTATAAACTCTAGGACCTGGTCAACATGGACCCACTACTCTGGGTATGGGCTGTGGGAGTCTGTGCTCCTCCCCCAGCCTGAGATGTGGCTGGTGTAAGTGGAATCAACCCCGCCTGAGCTAGAGTACCAAACATGCACCAGAACTGTGCAGAGGTAGTAGCAAGCGCCTCAGGTGTCTGGCCCCCAACTGGAGCTACTGGTGGCTCCTCTGTCGCTTCTCGGGAAGGTGCTCTGGCTTTACCACGTGTCCTTCTTCATCCTCTGCCCTAGCCCCGGCCTCTCATTGCTATAGGGGGGAGGTGGTATCTGATCATCGGATCCAGTGGTGCGTATCCTCACGATCTTTGAGAGAAATAGAAATAAAAAGTTTTAGCATTCAAATTCAACCAATTCGTACGATAAGGAATCAAAGAAGAGAAGATTTTCTAATAGTTCCATAGCCTCTCGAAGATAAGTATAGCCTCTGTACCGATCCACGAGACTCTACTAAACATGTTTGTGACTCATAACACCTATGAACCCAGGGCTCAGATACAAACATGTCACGACCGCAATTTCCTCCGTAGGATGTCGTGATAGCACCTAGTATCTAAGACTAGGTAAGCCTAACATACATGAATAATTTAACGGAAACAGTAATAAAACTTCCAATTTAAAACAATAGCTGTCATAAAAAGGACTCCACAATACAACTGAACATAACTCCCAAAATGTGGTGATACCTATTCACAAGCTCTACATGAGTATACTGAACATCCCAATACAACAATATCTATAAAAGGAGAATGAGATAGAAACTAGATAGAGGGCGACTTCGAGACATGTGAACGCCGGCAGGTATACCTTGAAGTCTCCGGTCCAAACGCAACTCACTCATACTTAGGCTGGTATGAAGTACCTGGATCTGCCCAAAAAGATGTGTAGAAGCGTAGTATGAGTACACCACAATCGTACCCAATAAGTATCAAGCCTAACCACGTCAGGTCAAGACGCCTACTGTAATAAATAAATAAATAAACTGAACAGGTACAATGCAATATAATAATAGAAATAATGGAAAGGGTACAATGAAGAAGTATATCAAGGATAACTACGCTTAAATTAAGGCAATTAAGACAATACAGAAGAAAAGCACATAATAAGAATGCCAAGGAAATGATGCAAACAAAACACAAGTGATGTAAATGAAAGGTATCAACAAGAATCACTACCGAGGTACCGCCTCATAGTCTCATTTCACAAATAAAATCACAATCTTTCTTATATCACGGCGGGAGCCTTACATTTAATTTTGAAAATTACTTTCCCGAAATAGCTACCCGCATTGTAGCCTACCTTATCACACCACGTGGCTTCAAGTAGTTCCTCTACTAGCAACACGCATACCAAGCCAACCTTATCTCACCAAATGTGTTTCAACCCCAATCCGTATACCAATGCATGCGTATCAATATCACCACATATCACAAATCGCACCTCAAGTGCCCAATACCACAACTTTCCAAAGAAGTCAATAATAATAGTATTTTCACAATAAGTAGCCCATGGCTCAGCTACAATATGTACAAGAGTCTCAACAATAGCAAGCGAAAGTGAATAACTCAACAAGAATGATATTTTAACAAATTTACAACTTTGCCTCAATGTGAATCACAACCTTTATAATCTTCAACACCGCAATCCATCAATAACATATTCTAAGAAATAACAACGTCAAGTAAGGGAACTCAACAATTAAATAATGAATAAGTAATTGAGAGAACAATAACTTCAACTAAGCATGTAAAGTCAATTAGCAAGTAAGAGATAAGACAAGTATTAACAATGTCAAATAAAGCATGTGAAGATAGGTTAAGGATGATGAACATAACATGTTGTGGCAACTCAATTAAAGGCATGGAAAGAATCTACTTAGCTAAAATCGATCAATTATCACATTTAGCTCGGGAACGCACTCATCACCTTGCGTACATGGATTCCACATACCACAATTACACAAAATAATACCAATCCTAGGGGTAATTCCCCCACACAATGTTAGACAAGACACTTACCTCAAAACACGCTAACACAATCCACTAGTAAGCATTTTCTGCAATTATCCAACTCCGAACAGCTCGAATGTATCCAAAATAACTTTATACCATAAATACAAACCATATGAAACTATTTCGAACAATAAAGTTCCAAACTTTAAAGAAGAACAAAAAGTCAACTCAAAACGTCAATCCTGGGCTCGTGTCTCGGAACCCGACCAAACTTACAAAATTCGAATACTCATTTGATAACGAATCCAACCAGACAAATATTACTCAAATACAACCTCAATTTGCCTTTCAAATCCCCAAAATTTGGTCTATGAAGTTTCATAATTTTTCCCCAAATGTTTCACCTCAAAACAATAATTAAATGACAAAAATAACGATCGATTCATGTATAATAGCCAAATCCGAGTTAGAATCACTTACCCCAATGATTTCTTGAAAATCCCTCAAAACGTTGCCACAAACCGAGCTCTCTAGGTCAAAAGATAAAGAATGAAATAAACCCTCATCTCTAGCCCTTTTCTGCCCAGCGATATCCGCTTCTGCGGGCACACTATCGCATTTGCGACCCCGCACCTGCAGAATTTCCATCCTAGGTATGGCCCTCACTTAGGCCCAGCTCCTTTTGCTTCTGCGGATGGATTCTCGCTTCTACGAGCATGCTTCTGCAGTGATTCGACCGCACCTGCGGTCCTTCATAAACTCTTCCCAGGTTCGCTTATGTGGAAGAAATGTCACGCCTGCGGATTCATATCTGCATCTAGGTGTCCGCACTTGCGACCCTGCCTTGGGCTAACCCTCTCCGCTTCTGCGATCAGTCAGTTGTACCTGCGTGTTTTTATCTGAAGCTAACCCTCCGCAGGTACGATGACACCAGAACAGCAATAGCTTCAGCAAATCAACCAAGTCTGAAGAGTGCAATTGTTAATTTACTGGCTCAATACTCCTTAAGTCTATCATATATGCATGGAAAATATTATGATGGGGAAAGCAATATGCAAGGTGAGATTAATGGTTTAAAATGTTGATTAAGAGAGAAAGTAGATCGGGTCATCCATTCATTGTTTTGCTCATCAACTTCAACTTACCTTTGTTGTCGTTTCTAAGCAATGTCTTGAAGTGGGAGAACTTGTAGTATTGGTTTCAAAAATTTTGAATATATTGAGATCTTATTTTAAGCTTATGTATGAATTTCGAGAATCTCAAAAAGAAATAATTCAAGAAGCATTAGATATGTGCGAGCTTACAACCAGTAGGGGCTTGAATAAAGAACTTGGTCTTTCAAGATCATATGATACTCGTTGAAGATCTCACTTTAAATCTTTTAATAATTTTATTCTTATGTTTGGCTCTATTCTTGATGTTCTTGATGCACATTCTACAAATAAAATATCCAAAGCAATGGGATATCTCAGGACTTGTCAAACATTTGAGATTTCATTCATGTTACATTTGATGAGAGATATTTTAGCAATCACAAATGAGCTCAATAAATTCTTACAAAACAAAAGAGCAATACATTGCAAACCTCATGCTACTTGTTGAAGTAGCAAAGAAAAGGTTGCAAAAGTTAAGGGAAGAGGAATGTGAATCTCTTATTGCTAAGATATTTGCATTTTGTATCAAGTATGGTATTTGATACCTCAATTTGATGAGCCATATGCTAGTTCTTTAAGATCATGTTGTAAACCTGTTGATTGTACAGTCTCACATTATTATCGGGTTGAAGTAATTTGCAAAATTATTGATTGGTAAATTCAATAACTTAATGAACATTTTGATAAAGTGACGACTTAGTTTCTTTATGGAATTTCTTGTTCGAACCCAATTAACTCATTTTTATGTTTTGACATCAGGAAAATAATGAGAACGGTTGAGTTATAGCCTGATGACTTTGATGAATTTAGTATGGGTGCTCTTGAGAATCAGCTTGCAAGTTATATTATTGATGTTCGTGATGTTGATGAAAGATTCTCCGATCTACATGGGCTTTGTGATCTTTCAAAAAGGTTAGTTCAGACAAAGAAGCATTCAAATTATCCCCTTGTATATTGCTTAGTGAAACCTTCTTTGCTTCTGCCAGTTGCTATTGCATCCGTTGAAAGAGCTTTTTGAAGTTTATTAAGAATGACTTACGAAGTCGAATGAATCATGAATTCTTTAGCGGTTGTTTGGTGCCTTATGGAGAAAAAACTGTGTTTGATAGCATTTCTAATGATGCTATTATTAAAATATTTCAAGCTATGAAACCTCGTCGAGTACAGTTGTAATAATGCACATAGTTATTTTTTGTTGATCTCATTAGGTCCTTGTAACTAACACAAGGCTTCTTTTTTATTTTTTCTCTTTTAAAAGTCTTGTTACTATGATCTATTTATATTAACACTATCTTTGTGCCAAGAACTTCTCTTTCTATTAATGAAATCTATTACCATCTACCTTTCTTTTGGTTGGCTTCATTGGGTATTTGATTTTAAAACTTTTTGAATCCCCTTCGCAAATATCCTGCCTCCACTACTGCATGCATGTTTTTATATACTCTTTACTAAATATTTTTCTAAAATTACTATTCCTTCGTGCAGGCTACTCGAAAAGGATGTGATATTCAAATTTGATGAGGCATGTTAGAAGGAGTTTGATGAACTCAAGAAGAAGTTAGTGGCTACACCAATTAGTGCGGCACCGGATTGGTCCTTGCCATTTGAAATCATGTGTGATGCAAGGGACCATGCCATTGGAGAGATGTTGGGCCAGAAAAAAGACAATATTTTTACTCCATAAGCTAGTAAGACTCTTGATGATGTACAGATAAATTACACCTCCACTGAAAAGGAGTTGTTGGCGGTTGTGTGGGCATTCGAGAAATTTTGAGCCTACTTGGTGGGAACAAAAGTCATAGTCTACACTGATCATGCAACAATCAGGTAACTATTTTCGAAAAAAAAAATCCAAAGCTAGGTTAATGCGTTGGGTTTTATTTGGAGGAATTTGACGTAGAAATAAGAGATTGAAAAGGCACATAAAACTAAGTAGCAGACCACCTGTCTCAGATGGAGAACCATATGCACGTGGAAGAAGGTGGAAAAAGTAAGGAGACATTCCCCGATATGAGCAACTTTTTGCTATCACATATTGCCCTGTGGTATGCGGATTATGTGAACTACCTTGTAAGTAGACTTTTCCCTCCAGAAATCTAATATGAGGCCAAGAAAAGGTTCCTACATGATGTGAACTTTACTACTGGGATGAGCCATTCTTATACAGTTGATCCGCTGATAAGGATATGAATCCTAAAATGGAGGTGGAACAAGCGTTATATAATTTTCGTGCCTCACCTTATGGGGTCATGATGGAGGCGATAGGACAACTGCAAAGGTATTGCAGTTGGGGTTCTATTGGCCAACTTTATTCAAAGATGCCCATGTATTTGTTAGAAAATATGACCAGTACCAAAGAACAAGAACAATCACAAGTAGGCATGAGATGCCTTTGACTAATATCTTAGAGGTGAAGATTTTTTATGTGTAGGGGCATAGATTTCATAGGACCATTCCCATTGTCAATAGGAAACAAGTACATCTTACTAGCGGTGGATTATATGTTCAAATGGATAGGTTGTTGCCTTGCCGACCAAAGATGCCAAGGTGGTGGCCACTTTTGTGAAAAAGACATATTCTCGAGGTTTGGGACTCCACGTGCTTTGATTAGCGATGAAGGAAAATATTTTTAAAATCGGTTCATAAATAACCTTCTATCCAAATACGGGGTCCACCAAGGAGTTGTCACCGCGTTATCATCTGCAAACAAGTGGACAAGCTGAAATGTCAAATAGAGAAATAAAGCAAATACTAGAGAAAATAGTAAGTGTGAATAGGAACGATTGGGCAACAAAGTTGGATGATGTATTATGCGCATATAGAACTGCATACAAAACGCCAATTGGAACATCTCCATATAAGCTTGGGTATTAGAAGGCATGTCACTTGCCGGTCGAACTCAAAAAGTTGTATATAGATTTGGAAGCTGCAGGCAAGAGGAGCTTCTTGCAGTTGAATGAGTTAGATGAGTTCAGGCTGCACGCTTATGAAAATTCCAAGTTTTACAAGGAGAAAACCAAGCTTTGGTATGACAAGCGTATCCAATCCCGACACTTCGAACCAGGACAAAAGGTATTATTATTCAATTCCAGGATCAAGTGGTTTTATGAGAAGTTAAAATCAAGGTGGCCAGGTCTATTTAAGGTGGTGAAGGTCACCCCATATAGTGCAATCGAGTTGTGCACTTTAAATGGAGAAAGAACCTTTATGGTGAATGGGCAAAGAGTCAAGTATTATTGGGGAGATGTTATTCATCGTAAATATAAAGTGCTACTCGCTGATGATCAGGCGAGGCCCTGCATGGTGCTATGACGTTAAATCATGCGCTTGTTAGGAGGCAATCTAATTTTTATTGCTTTCGTAGAATTGTTTCTCTTTGTAGTTAGAATGTAGAATGGTGTTTTGATTTTTGTTGTAATCGTAGAAATTGTAGGTAGGAGTGGTATTGGTACGTGTAAGTTATGTATAAAATGTTCGGGCGGAACAGAGCATTAAAAAAAGGGGTGACCAGTGTCCAGGCCAGAGCCTCGAGCTGCACTGGTCCTGGGTCCAAATGCGATTTCCTTCCCCAACGCACAGGAAACGCGTTGCTCGGGCCTGGTGCCCAGGTATGTTTTTGAATTTTTTTATTTTCATTTTGCTTTTTATTTAACCCGTTAACCCCTTGACCCCGACCCGTATACCCATTTTAACTCACCCAATAACCCATCCCCACTGTCCATTTTTCTTAATATAAAAGAACCCTACCTCTTTTTCCTCCCCCTCTCTCTCCCCGATATGTCTCTCTCCCCTCTTTCTCTCAACCTCCCAGCTCTCTCTCTCTCTCTCTCTCTCTCTCTCTCTCTCTCTCTCTCTCATCTCTCCCTCTAGGTAAGTTCTTCTTTGTTTCTTATTTTATTTTTCTTTTATTTTGCTTGCCTTTCTTTTTTTCCCTTCCCCATTCCCTCACTGTTTCGCCCCCCCAAACATTGAGTTTCCCCACTCCGATTCCCCCTAGGTTTGAATTTGAAATACTTTGGTATGAAGTGTTTCATATAGGTGATTTTGATGAATTTGATTGTTGTAGTTGTTTTACACGAGGTAGTAAACTATAAGTGCCACTACCTCATTCAAATTTGGGAGGGTAATCTTGATACCCCCATTGTTGAAATATGATGAACACACTTGATACCCACTATGTATTTGATAAATATCTTGAGAGAAAAGTTTGTGCGCCGGTAAAGTCTAAGTAGCCAAACGTTTATGTATGATATTTCGGGCTAAGTGTGAGGTGTTTTGACAATAAATGAGGATTGAATGCTTGATTCCACAACCGCCTAATTGCAATTTTTTGTACCTTTCATGTCGTATTGTATGATATATGTTAGGATAGTTTAATGTATCATATTACTTCTTAGTAGTTGGGGTCGACGTTCTCACGATTGAACTCCTACAAGCCCCGTTATACTCAGTTCGAATGATTAAATTGGCGACTTGTGTGATATGTGACATATGCTTGATTGGCATGGAAAGAACCCTTTTCAATTGTTGTACAACACTTGTTGGCATGCTATGCAACCAATGTGAGTATTTTGCATAGGGCCTTTGTTCTAAGTGTGGGGTTATCTTAGACTTTCACTTTAACCTTAGGCAACTTTCTTGATCGTTTCTCATATGTGGGATAATTCTTTTCCAGGTTGTAATGGATTATGATGGCCCGGAAAAAGCAAATTCTGTGGGGAAGTCCTCTACTACTGCTCCCCCTCTCAAGAAACAGAAGCAAGGCGAGGCCACTTCTAAGCAAGCAAAAGGCAATCAAGTTGCTGAGGGATTAGGGAACACACCTTTGGGACCGCGTCCCAAGTGAAAATTGGTTTGCGAGGATGCTATCAAATGGTACCACTCATTCGTTCCATATGGGAGATATGTCTCGTAAATGAGGATTAATATAACTTCTTTGGAAAGGAACTTCCCACAGGTGCTGAAGCGACTGAAAAGCTTAAAGAGGGAAAAATTGTTAGAGTGTCCTGGGCATGCAAACTTGAGCATGGTTAATGACTTTTACACTAATTAGAATGAAAAAAGGTACATATCGTGGTAAGGGGAAAGGAATTACCACTTGACAGGGAGGCTTTGCGCAAAATTTTAGGGGTAGACAGTCCGAACCGAAGATTATATCGAAGTCTTTGAAAAGCCCAACCTACACTGCCATTCGTCACATACTTTGTGGCATGAATTCTAATGCTAAGTGGACGAGGACAAAGGCTCTCACCCACAATGAGCTTCTAAGGGTAGATTTCAACAAGACTGTCAAGGTGTGGAAGATTTTTGTGCAGGTGAGGCTCATGCTGGTGGGACACAATACATGTTGCACTCAGGCTCGGGTATGCTTGGTCTATTTTTTTATAACTGGAAGCCGGTCAATATTAGTGAGTGTCACACCTCCTTTTTCCCGAGGGATAGGGAAGTTGTTTCAATTAAAGTGACATTATTCGAAATGGGATTATTTAATTTAAATCAGATTCGCCACATGGGATAATTATTATGGTGTCCCAAGTCACCGATTTATTTTAAAATCCCAAATCCAGGAAATTGACTCTTATTTATGCTCTACGAACACAGAATATCGGGTAAGGAATTCTGTTAACCCGGGAGAAGGTGTGAGGCACTCCCGAGTTCTGTAGTTTTAGCACGATCACTTTACAATTACACTTGGCTTAATTTCCTGATTATTACATGTTTAAAACCTTTTATGCGTTCCCGCTTCTATACCGCTTTTAATTATTTTTAACCCTTTTAGTATTTATGGAATTTATTTGAACAAGTCGCGATATCGCGCACTCGTTGTTTTGGTACATATTGCAAATCACGTTACGTGAAACGCACTCGTGATTCATAACATGTTTATTTTAATTATTTGAAGTTGTGGTCAAGTCGCGTGAAACACACACTTGAGTTGGGATTTACATATCGTGATCGTGCTATGGGAACCGTACCCATATCACGATGATTTATTATTAATCGCGCCTAAAATAAGCTACGATGTTCATAATTTGCTCAACTTCTAAGTTTGAGATTATTGTGAGGCGATGAATTATGAAATCAATTGTGGAAAAGGATCAGCTTTTGCTCTTAATTATTCTGGCCCAGATAACTTAAAATTGATCATAGCACAATTGGAATTGTAAAGCCAATTAATGAGTATGCCAAGTTACTAGTTCATCAAGTTACTCCAGTATGCATTAGTCAATTGCAGTAGTACATGCTTCATTAAGCAAAGTCCAACCACCGGTCCCAATCATCTTTTTTTTTTAAAGTCCAAATCTCATTTTCCAATTTTAACTAGAAGACATGTATTTTATCCCCAAAGTTAAAACATTCACTACGTGCCCAAAAATCATATTTTCATCAATCTTCATGTTAATCAAACAAGAAAGTAACAAAATTTAACAAAGCTAATGAGACCTAATAATTAATACAGAAAAACATTTCAATCTTCATGAAGCTAAATAAGATCAAATTATATATTCAAGCATAATATCTTAACAAAATAATGATGGGAGAAATGGACCTTTACAAGACTGTTTTGAAGCTCGGATAATGGACAAGGATGCAAATGGTGCCTCGACCAAAATCGACAAACGGAGCTCGAACTCGACGACTCAACTTTGGAGCTGTTGTTTTCTGTACAAAGATGACTGTTTTGCTGGGTTTTTGGCTCATTTTTGTCGTGATTTTTAGCTTGGTTTCCAGTTGGTTTCGGGGTTGGAGTTTGATGATGGATTGCTTGATTTTTCGAAATAAAATCGAAGAAAGAATGACACGAATAGAAATTACCTTAGCGTAGAATAAGCAAAAATATTTCTCTCAATTCCCTCCTCCCTCTTTTTTCCTTTCTCTCCTCTTTTCTTTATCCTCACATTTCTCTTCTATTTATAGAAAAATATTCGAAATTTTTTCAGATTTTGTTTTATTATTTTTTTGTTTTATTATTCTTTAATTAAAAAGAATTCTCACTTCCCATTTTTCTTCTTTTTAAAAAAGAATAAGTCCCCACTTCCCTTTACTTTTATTTTTTAATTTCTCATTTTTTTACTTTTATTATATTTAAATTCTCACTTTTTTTTACTTTTCTTTTTTTATTTTCCACTTACTTTACTTTTATTTTTTAATTTCTCATTTTTTTACTTTTATTATATTTAAATTCTCACTTTTTTTTACTTTTCTTTTTTTATTTTCCACTTACTTTACTTTTATTTTTTAATTTCTCATTTTTTTACTTTTATTATATTTAAATTCTCACTTTTTTTTACTTTTCTTTTTTTATTTTCCACTTACTTTACTTTTATTTTTTAATTTCTCATTTTTTTACTTTTATTATATTTAAATTCTCACTTTTTTTTACTTTTCTTTTTTTATTTTCCACTTACTTTACTTTTATTTTTTAATTTCTCATTTTTTTACTTTTATTATATTTAAATTCTCACTTTTTTTTACTTTTCTTTTTTTATTTTCCACTTACTTTACTTTTATTTTTTTTTAATTTCCACTCTCTTTTACTTTTTTTAAAACAATTTCAGCTACCTTTACTTTTATTTCTTAATTCCAACTTTCTTTTACTTTTCATTTTTTAAATTTACACATTCTTTTACTTTTATTTTTTAACTTTTCCACTTTCTTTTACTTTTTATTAAATAATTTTCACCTACTTTTACTTTTACTTTTTAATTCCATATTTCTACTTTTCCTATTTTTATTCAAATCCGAAAATATAAAAAAATATATATTTAATTTTTTTCGGGTTTTTAATTTATTTTATTTTAAAATAAAGATAAAAATAATATTAATAGTAATAATTGACCTTTTAAATTATTTTTAATTTGTACCCTATATATAAAACAAATGTCACAAAGCTAAATATATATATATANTGAATTGCTGAAGGAAAGTGCTGGCTACAACTCGAAGGAGAACAGGACATCAAACGGAGTTCGAACAGCCTCGACGGAACCAGATTCAAATGAACAAGAACCTCGCTGAAAGTGGACCTCGAACAGGACCTCTTAAACCTCACGCAAATGGGAGAACGAGGTTAGGACTTGGTGGGATTTTTATGGGTTTCAGGGTGATTTTTGGGTAGTGAAGCTGCTGGTTTTTTCGAAAGAAAAACGAAAAAAGAATGACACAAATACAAATTTCCTTAGCATAGAAGAAGCAAAATCATTTCTCTCAAATCCCTCCCCTCTAATTTTTTCCGCTCCTCCCTCTTTTTCCTCACATTTCTCATCTATTTATAGAAATCATTTCGGAATTGTTTCAGATTATGTTTTATTTGTTTAGTTTTTAATTAAAAAGAATTCTCACTTCCTATTTTTCTTCTGTTTTTTAAAAACATAATTACCAACTGTCCTTTACTTTTACTTTTTAATTTCTCACTTTTTAATTTTATTATATTTAAATTTCCATTTATTTTACTTTTTATTTTTTATTTTCCACTTAATTTACTGTTTTTTATTTCCACTCTCTTTTACTTTTTTTAAAAACAATTTTCAGCTACCTTTAATTTTATTTTTTAATTCCAACTTTCTTTTACTTTTCATTTTTTAAATTTTCACATTCCTTTAATTTAATTTTTTTATTTTTTCACATTCTTTTACGTTTTCTTACTAAGCTATTTCTACATACTTTTACTTTTTAATTCCATATTTTTACTTTTTCTATTTTATTATTCCCATCCGAATATTTTAATAATATATTTAATTTTTTTTATTTTTTAATTTTTTTTATTTTAAAATAAATATAAAAATAAAAATAAAAATAATATTAACAGTAATAATTGACCTTTTAAATAGTTTTTAATTTTTACCCTATATATTAAAAAAATGTAACAAAGCTAAAAAATATATATTAAATTTCTAAAACTATTTACACAGTAGAAGGTGATAAAAATTCAAATATAGTCAAAAATTAGGTTCTCACAGCTGCCCCTCTTTGCTTGAAAGCATGAAGAGTTTTCAAACAAAGACTTGGTGATCCATGTGACTAATTTTGACCAAATCGTTATTCAAAAGGAAAAGAAATAAAAGATAGGGTGCAACTGAGTCCTGATTTTGGACA